>JAVFHW010071670.1:47078-85400 GCA_032159205.1 Eurystomus glaucurus suahelicus
GCTCTTTAGTCTAGAGAAGAGGAGACTGAGAGGAGACCTCATTGCCCTCTACAACTACCTAAAAGGAGGTTGTAGCGAGGCTGGTATTGGTCTCTTCTCTCAGATTAGTAATGATAGGACGAGGGGGAAATGGCCTCAAGTTGCGTCATGGGAGGTTTAGATTAGATATTAGGAAGAAATTCTTCACTGAGAATGTAGTTAGGCACTGGAATAGACTGCCCAGAGAGGTGGTGGAGTCACCATCCCTGGGGGTGTTTAAAGAACGAATAGATGCAGTGCTTGAGGATATGGTGTAGTGGTTGAAGAGATGCTAGGAGAAGGATTGGACTTGATGACCCTGGAGGTCCTTTCTAACCATAACAATTCAATGATTCTGTGATTCTGTGACTTTGATTTTGCAAATCAGCCCCTACCTGTGATAACTGAAAGTTTTTACATGTAAGCTTCCTTTGTTTCATTTCCAAACCACATGTGCTCTCTTAACACAGTTGGTGGCCTGTTAGTCTTGAGAATTCTTTGTGGGCCTTGGAGAATGATTTTTTTATGTGGAAAATGCTGTGGAAAACCACTTTGGGGCTAGATTCTGGACTCCAAGTGCCCTCCGGAAAGGCTAAAGCAAAAATGTACTGGCTGAGAGCTGAATAGTACTGGAGAGCCTGAGAGCCATCCCAGCCCTGTTTGCCACTGGTTATCTAGTTAGTGAGACAACACATTTTAACCTTCTCACTGAGGGCATGAATTTCTGTCTTTACCATTTTGGTGGGCAACAATAAACTCAATGTCTTCTCTAGAGGACCTCTCTGCCTGTGTGTCAGCTTTAACCCTGCTAGAGACCTGTGGAGGTGATTCAGAGCTGTGCAGGCAACCACTCCTGTCCTGGTTTGGCCAGGACAGGGTTAATTTTCAGCAGGAGTTGGGAGGGAGCCACAGTCGGGCTATTCCCCCCCAGCGCTGGTTTGGTGCACAGGTCGGGGTCTGCTCAGCCCATTTATCCGCTTGGTATTGCTTGTTTTGTACATAGTTTTTCTCGCTGTTGTTGTTGTTCTGATTGTTTCTTGTGCGTTATCCCAATAAATCCTCCTCATCTCAACCCCGAGGCCTGTGCTCTCCCTGTTTCCCTTCCACTCGGGGGTGAAGGGGGCAGCAGCAGCTGGTGCTAAGGCCCCAGCAGGGCCTAAACCACCAAAACTTCATGGTAAATTATCTCCTAAATAAGTCACTTAACCAGAAGAGAATGCAAGGGACATAAACTTGCTGAAACAGAAGAAAAGGCTGAATGGTAAAATCAGTGAGGGAAGATAGGTGTGTGAGCAAGGTCCACATCTATTAACAGGAATGAAGAATGTGTTGGTGTAACTGAGCATCTGTCTCTTGGAACCAGATTCAAACTTATTAAGGCCACAGGCTCAAAGGTGCATCTGAAGGGCCTTTGACAAATCCTAGCCCAAGGCTTCAGAGTCTGAAAGCATTTTCAACCCTGGGAAGTGATGTCTGGGGAAAAGTGCTTGCAGGAAAATGGATGCTCTTTGAAGAGCTCTCTCACGCACTCTCCACACACAACCATGCACTTCCATAGACCACTCTGGTGAACCTCTATAAAAACAGAGATCATGAAGAACCAGCTGCAGTTAATGTTCAAAGAAGCAGTTTCATCTGGAAATGTGTTATAATAAAACTTCTTCAACTTTACCTCAATGATTTTAAAAGGAGAGGTCTGGGTTCATAGGGAGTTTGCCTCATTGAATGCTGTGGTTTTTTATTTAGCAAAATGTCAGATCAGATATCCCAGAGAAGAGGTAAATAAGCTGTAGTTGCAAAATTGAGATTTATATCCTATATTGCACTGCAAAAGAAGGATCATGGCAGAGGTCTAATTGAGCTGAGACCTCCAAAGCAGTGCCAGAAGACAATCAGAGGTTGTACAGAATTGGGAGCAGGGAGAGTCTTGTGGCTATACACACGATTAGGCATCAAAAAAGGTATTAGACATTTGGGAAGGGATTCAGAAAATAAAACAGTAAAAATCAACTGAAGTCAATAAACTTGCATTACTATGAAGTTATTTGAGAAGCATAGTCCATTTTGTAGATTCAAGGGAATTGACTTGATGTGATTCCCTAGAAAGTTACCTGGAGAAGAGATCACAGACCTTTCTTCTGTGTAGCAGAACAAGCTGAAAGAAGGCTGCAATGGCTAGGATCCAGAGCTATTCAGATCAGAAGCAAAAGTGGAAAGGTTTATAGAGAGTGAGTCATAATTCACTAATCAACATAACAGATCTTACTGTATATGCAGACTTTAAAAAAATATATGAGAAATCTATCAGTCTGTTCAAATTTGCTGAAATTCTGTGCCTACACATGAGATCAGACTAAATGATCTCTGCAATGTACTTAGGTCCTTACAAATAACTTTTGCTCAGATATTATGGTAAGCGTTATACCTTTTCAAGTACTTGCTAGTTAACCACTTATTCTTTTGTGTAGAAATTTTGTTTATGGCTTGAACACAAGTATTGTTAGCAGAGATACAGTATCTACTATGTTCTGTTCAGCTATTGTAGTAAAAGCCTGTCTTCTGGAGGGTATAAATAGCATGGGAAGGCAAGATGCAGAGCTGCAAAGACATGATAAAGAAAACCATGAAGCAGAAATTATTCCCAGACCTCTGGAAGCAGTTCTGAATGTGTTTCTACAGGAAATTTTATCTAATTTCTCATAAAGTAACCCAAGTAGTTCTGTTAGGAAGTCTAGGATGCGAGTTGGAAAGCTAAATGGTTTCTTTTTTTATTCCCAGTGCAGTACTTGACAGTGTTAGATTACAGCACTGAACATACATAACAAAGCTTCCAACAGTAATAATGTGAGCTAGGTGGCAGAAGGCCAAGAAGTTTCCTTTTTTGCATCTCACAGTAATATCATACATCCAAAAGAGGGGTACTGTCACTCTGTCAGAGTGTACATGAGCCTGAACACTGATTCTGGGAAAAGCAAATGTTCAGAGCAGCTTGGAGGTTCACTCTGAAGGTCCTTGTGCACTGCCACGGATGGAGCTTGAAACCATCATTTCCCATGTCTTTGAAATAAAAGCCTCATTTTGCTTCATTGAGTGTAAGAAAGGCAGTTTGTTTGTCCTTCTTCAAGGTTCACTCAGATTCTGCTGGTTTTGGATGACCAGTGTTGGCTTTGTAATCCCAAAACCAGCCAGCATCACAATTTGTGGAAAAAGGAGAAAGCCAGAGAGACGATTCTGTAACCAGCTCCCAGTGGGAAAACTCAGACATGTCCCCACAGTCCTGATGTCTGTTGGCCCTGTCTTATGTATCTATATATATTATTTCTTTTCTGCAGTTGCCTTTTTCTGTGTGCAACATCTGCCACCAGTACTGGAGCAAAGAAAAGAGATGGGTCTGTGATCAAGAAAGACAGAGCTCACCCTATCACTTCCCTAGGTTCAGGGACTATCCTTCAGAGCATTAGCTAGCAGCATGGGACTCATTTCTAGCTTGCAGACAAAAAGCAGGAGGTCAGGAAAAAGTTAAGGTCAGCAAATAAGTATGGAAGAAACAGTGTAAGTTTTAAAATTTTATTTCCGTAACTGGCCTTAAGGAATCATTCACAAGCTGGTACTTGCAGGAGAACTGGCTCTATCTCTACAGCATCACTGCTCTCTTCACCCAACTACACTGCAGTCATAATTTCACATCCTAATGCCTTATCTTCCCCATGTGCTGAATGGAGATTTCCCAACTACTTCCTGTAAGACACTTCATAGTTTTTGGAAAGGGGAGGCTAAGTCACAAGACAGCAAGAATGAGTAAGGCAAACCAGCAGGACAAAGTGGCCAGTGAAAGTGTGATGTTATTACCGACCACTTCCTGTGTGATCTTCATCCCAGCTATTCCCTCTAGCAAACCTTTCAGCCTTAACATTACAGTATGCCAGAGTCCACAACCACCAGTAGGAAGAGGCTGGTTGAGTTAAATGGTCTTTGGCTGAGATGCTGTGCAAGTGAGATTCCTCGCTGCAAGGAAATGCCAAGATGTCTGAGCTATGACACTTGCAAGGGTGTCAGATCTCCTGCAGCCTCCCTGTTTTCAGCATGGACAAATGAGTGTGTGGTTTTCATTACAGCTGGAGTGATACACAGAAATTGCAAATTGGCAGGGGACAGATGCCCTTGGGGAACTTGGAGGTGTGCCATGCCTTTAGTATTTATCTGTGGGGGGTGAGGAGAGCCCTGGTCCAGGTTTTATAACTGGTTGGCTTCTGTTACAGTAGCACCACCATAAAATAGGAGAACAGAAGGTTTGTGAGCTTTACATGTGTGTCATTTTCTGCTGGTTTCAACAAGAGCATCCTTTGGTAAATTACATTTTAGCCCAAGTTGGATAGAGGATTACCTATCCACAAATAAATAGGAGCCTTTTGCTCTCCTGTTTGATGAAAATTACTTTTGGTGATAGAACCACTGCTCTCTATCTATTTACCAGGAGAGTGCGGTTATGAATAATCTCCCTCTGAGCACCATGGTGTGTGTGCACAAAGAACTTGGCAGAGGGAGCAGATATTTGGAGAACATGTATTTTCCTACCAAGCTGTTATGCATCTCTCGTAGAGAGGCAGTGATTTCTTCATCTGGCATAGCAGCAGGCTGGTCAGACTGCTAAGACAGGGCTTACATCTACCCTCCTCTGGAGAATATTTCTGCCCTGCTCCCAGTTTCATGCTTCTGTGCAAGTACTGCTCAGTCCTCATTCTTCATGGTAGTTTATTTATCTCAAGAAGGCAAAGACCAGGCATTGCCTCACTCCTAGGCCAACGGTCAGCCAATGCCACAAGCCATGCTACCACAGTGCAAAGCATACAATATGTCCTCTGATCATATAAGACTGGCAAGTTAGGGCTGCCTTGAAAGGGCCATTCATCTCTGCGGTATGCACACGTTAGGATGCAGCATTTCATTGTGAGAGCCACACCTCCCATATCTTCCTGTTCCCTAGGATGTACCCTTTTCAGCATGGAGCGCTGCTACCCTGTTTTCTTGCTTTTCTCTGCCTCCTGCTCTACTTGTTTTCCAGGCAAGTTTATTCTTCCAGGACCAGCTCAGAGAGAGAGCTCCCAAGGCATATGTACATAAGCTGTTGACCAAATCATGGTACTAATGTGGGTAACAGTAGTAAAAAAAGCTTTTGACATCCATGAAACCTAGGATCAGGTATTATACACCCCTCAAGAGGAAGTTTGTTATTTAAATGCATTAATGTAACTTTATGTTTAGGCATTTAAGTGTCTCTCAGTGGAACTGACAACAACTAGTGCATCTAATGTGGAGCTTTTTTTGGCATCTTTCTGCAGATACAGGCATTTCAAAACCCTGAAAAGAATGCCTTCTGGTATTTGCTTGATGTTTTCAAGTGAATTTCCTGTGTGCTACAATAAGGAGGAACTGCGTTATCATTCCTATATTGTCAGTTAAGGTGCTTGCAAAATTTCCTTACATGCTAGGGAAGCATGAAGGCCTGACCCCAGAAAGTTAAAGAACCTCTTATCTTTTCTGTTTGCATAAACTGAGCAGTGGTCAGTTGCAGGAGTTGCGTCTGTTTCTTAGTGTCTAATGTAAGATATATTAACAGCTCAGACTTAGAGAAAATGTTAGCCCTCCTAACTCAGACACTTTTGAAGTCTTATATATTTCTTTATATATATATATATATTTCTTTATATAAATTATTTTCTCAGCTATTTACAGAAGAAGGGGTTCTCATGAAAAGAAAGGCATAATGGAATAAAATACACAACCATGCTTATTAAGCAAAATGAACACAAAGCTATTGGCTATAACTCAAAAGTAATAAATAGTTGCAAGTTAACATGGCCTTCAATTTTGCCGATATGTTCATCCCACTGGTACAATAACATCTTAAGTGCTGCAGTGTAATGCAATTACTTGTAACTCATGCAATATTTTACAAGGATAAAATACATTCCACACTTTGTCATCCTTGATTTTTTTGGAGAAGTACTGGACAAGGTTTCAACTTCACTATGCTTCTTTTGCATTCTTTTGAGCACTGCCACGTTACTAAAGAGCCATTTCAAGCAAGCCTGAGCTCACCAGGAGGGCATTTCCTTCAGCATTTTGTACCAAAATATGGACAGGTGTTCTCTGTTTATGATATTACTAAGGACTAAGCTGGTGTTGTTATGCTGACACATAATCAGCTTCTATTATGCATTTGATCAAAGAGAGCTGACTGCCTTCTAGCTTGAAAATCCCCTTCATTTGCAATATTACATTAAGAAGAAGAAGAAAAAAAAAAGATCTGCAGTTTCAAGCAAACTCTGTTTCTGACCAAAAAGGGAAAAAATGACAACTGTGCTGTGGCTTTGTCCAGACAAGTTAAAGCAGAGGCGTATTGACATTCCCGGTGTTCTTTGCTCCCAAGTACTGCTCCATGAACATGTTTGCTTTAACTTGACAATATTGTCAAAGGGGGAGAAGCAGAAACAGTGCCAGAGAAGTAGGCTGGCAGTGGTGCTTCTGCACAACTGTGATGATTTCCTTGTGAATACCTGTCTCATGAACAAAAGTACCTATCCGCAACTCAGAAGGTGAGGAGGCAGAAGGAAAGACAAGGAGCTCCTTGCTACTGCCTCTCACACCAGGAACATTTTGTGAATGATTTTAACTACTTGGTAACTGTAGGAAAGGGAACTCTCTTTGATCACAGGGGTTTTATGTGCTATTCCATTCACATTGTTCATTTTTCACAGGCATTGTCATGCAGGCAAGCAACACATTGAGGGCTTTGGACAAGACACCCCTGAGGAAATTAGTGTGCTCAATGCACATGTTTGTCTTTCAAATGCTCAGAAAGGAGATGTCTCAGAAGACTTGGTGCCCTGGGATCAAAGTAATGCTGAAATGAAGAGGCTGTTTTTTAATGGTATTTGAGACTTCAACTTATCATCATCCTTTGGTGCAAGGCAGAAAGGAGGAGAAGGTGGTTCAGAGGCTGAAGCAGTGGTTTTGGATACTTGTACACTCCTGTACTGCAGCACAGGCTATCTGCTGCAGCTATCACTTCATCAGCAGCACAACAGTGAGGGGATGAGGGATAAGGGAATTAATTAATTCACTACAGACTATCAGCTGAGAGGCAGGATTGCTGACATACGACACCTGTATTTGGGCTTAGTATTAGACTGTTCCTCACCGGTGCCGGTGTTGAGTACTGCCAGACTACTACAAGCTGTTTGTGCACGTGTGCAGGAAACAGAGACTTGAAACTCTAGAAATGCCACACAAATATCTACGAGTTTTGCTTGACCTGTACATCAAGATTCATTGAATTAGGAAAAATTTATGTTATTATTACAGATGCATTTTTGTTAATACAAAATATGTATCACTGTAACAAAACCTATTTTCCTTCTCTCCCACAAATGAGAAAGCATTTTTTAAAAGCTTTGATAGAAGTAGAAGAAAGCTGAAGTTAAATTAGCAATTAAGTGCTCATTTTAAAGTACCAGTAAAACACAGAAGGGGAGGTAAATATCTATGCATGATATTCTACAGTTTGTGCTGCTAAGGCCTTTTTTCAGTAAAAGGCTTAAGATAGCTAAGATTTAGGAACAGAAGTACAAAAAAAAATGTAAATAAACAAACACAAAAATACTTCTGCCAACAGTAGTGGACATGGAATTATGCCCCAAGAAGATCTGGTTAGAGGCTTTAGCTGACCAAAGGGAATGAAAGAAAAAGGGTAGTATATAAATACAAGGAGTATATGTATCCTGTATCAGATGTTCTTTTGGATATCCCACAGTGTTCAGGGTGGTGGGTTTGCAAAATACTACAGAATCAAACTACTCTAGAGTCTAAGGCAAATATGAAGCAAGATTTTTGCTGCTTTTCTTAGAACAAATATTGAAATATTTCTTATGGAGGACTATCAGAGGGAAATAAAAAGTCCAAGAATATGCCATGAAACAGCTTCTGGACTTATTTTTGCACATATTTGCTGAAGTATTCCTGTATTGGATGGTTAGTTGAATTAAAAACTTTGGTTCACTGGATTGAGCTTAGATATTCCTCTTTAAAAGCTGCCTGGATTGAGCTTAGATATTCCTCTTTAAAAGCTGCCATTGAGAAATGTCTTCAAGAGCAGGTTCTTGCTTATGTAGTTATGTTTGGTAGCTTGAAACTGAAACATTTATTTATTTTTTGTCAACATGTGAGGTGTTTTCTGTCAGGGTGTTTGTCAGTTTCAAAGGCACATCTGATGAGATTTTGTTAAAGCCTGGTTTGATTTTGTATTTGCTTATAGCTAAAGGATGATTGAAACGTTTGTTTCTTTTGCAAACCATTTGATATGAATACTGTTACAGCACACTGATACTGAAGCTTCTGGCTGCAAGAAATCTTTTTTGCTGGAGCAGCAGAGGGAGCTATGCCAACATGATTAGCTTTATTCCCGGGCTTCTGCAACAGTGAATGGAGACTTTTGTCTGCTGCCTGTTCCCGACATCTGTGGAGATTACTATCTCAGAAATACACTGAGCAGTGATACCAGCCTCAGGGAAGGGGTAGAACATGTGCCTTAGAAGTAACCAACAAGATGAAAAAAAAACCCGAGATACAATGTTCAAATGGTCTTAGGCACTAAAAGATCTTGCAGGTTGGTGGGATGCATGTTTTCCAGACACTTTTTGAAAATTGTATTTTCTTTTCAAGAATGTGGGGAATTCCCGTAATTACTTCTGGAGCCCTGAATAGCTTTTTTTCCATCATCTGCATCTTCCTACATCTTCATTCTGATAATGGCACCAATTCAAAAAGCTTTTTGCCATCTGCTCAAAATATATGCCTATACTTCACTGACTACTCTGAGGTGTAAGCATGCATTGACAGTAAGACACATGCTTAAAAATGTGAATAAAGGAAGAGCTTAATTGCTTATACTTAAGCATATGCCCAAGCCTTTTATGATTTTCCTTGAAGAGATTCTCTTGTAGGCCTGTTAATGCCAAATAGTAAATCTTTTGGGACCTAAATATCTGGAAAATCTTGAAATTTTTACATATAGCCACATGACAAAAAAAGAACTAATTCTTCTGCACTGTTTACATATATATGTGTATTGGATGACTTTATATGTGTGTATGTGTTTCTCTGTGTGTATGTATATGTGTATATATTTTATACATATATAAAAATAAATTCTCCTGAAGCTACACAACAACTTACATCTTGCTCTTCCTATCTTACTTCCCACTCTCCCATTTCAAGCCCAGCAACCACCAGGGGAAATATGTAAATGCAAACACAAACAGCATCTTAGAGGTCATGACAGAGTTTTTGGTTCTTGGTTCAGAGGAAGGGAACTGCCCAAGGCAAAGTAAAAACTAAAGGAAACATAGCCCTGTGGAAGAGAAAAACTTTAGTCTCCATTCTTATTCCATCAGAGATCCTGAGCTAGCTCCTAAATAGCCAAGTTTTCAAAATAATTAAATTGGGGAAGGGGAATGTACTCATCCACAGCGCCTGAAGCCTATTCATTCTTGCAACTTTTCATTGCAGTCAAAAGCTTAATATGGGAGCAGAGAGGGAGGAGAAGAGGTGTTAGGAAAAGCTAAATTTCTCCTTTAATGTTACAATTGCAAAAGCTGGGGTGAACAGGCAAAATGCAAAACACTTTGGGACTTATCATAGAACCACAAGTGTTTTCAGCACTACCTTCTGCTCGGGTCTCAGGAGACCTAGGGCTTTCTAGAGTCAACATTTCCTGCTGATCCAAGGCGGGGCAGGATTTGACCTGCAGAAGCAGGGACCTCCAGGCTTTGGAGCTCTGTTTCAGGATGCTCCTAGTTTCTAATGCCCAGTGCCTGGCTCATTAGGTAAGCAGTGTATCCAACAGTAGCTCTTTCCTTGACTCAGGTCCAACTTTTTTTCAGATTACTACTTTGATGGGGCACTGCTTCAGTCTGTTTATACAGGAGTCTGCTAGACACTTTTAGAGTTTCTACTGTTTGCTTGTTTTCAAAAGTGGGGATCAGATAAGATAAATTGGGTTTTAATCCTCAGTACACATGTATTTAGCAGTGAAATACTGCAGCATTTGGTGTGTCATAGAAAATATCAAGATCCAATATGATCTTTGTTTAAGAAAGCATTTAGCATAAAAAGTACAAGGCAAGCTTATATATGGAAATTGACTAATTGAATTTCAAGTACTTCTTACAAAGGTGTGAAGAAAAGGCCATATAAATTGACTATTGTCAATTTGAATTATAGAAACATTTGTTTGTAGTTTTGTTCAGAGTGTTTCAATATTAAATGATTTGCTCTTTTTACTCAGTACACAAAGAATCAGAGAATAACAAAAAAAGTCAGTGGTAAAGAAAGGTTCTCAGGCTGTATATAAAACATGTTTTCTGAAGCATTTCCCTGACTTCTCTGCATGTCCAGGGGCGAGACATGGAATTGGTAGCACTGCGGGCAGGGAGAGCTCCAGTGAACACGTAAGGGCCCAGGTAACCGTAAGTGTCTGGGTATTTGAATTCCCCTGGAAAGAACAGGTTTCAGCACCTGGGAGGATCTAGGCCTGTGCAGTGCTGAAGCTCCTTTCTTCTCCAATATTGCCCTCCTAATCATGGTTCATTGTTAATACAATCACTGAAATGAAAGGTATGAAAGGCTGCTTCATGCTTGGCATTGGGAGCTGATCTGAAGTCTTGTAAAGGGTTCATGGATGCTCAACCAGTATTGTAGTGGGCCTCAGGATAATACGGTTAAAGGATCAGCTGCTTTATTAGATTGATAAACTCATGCTTGCACTATTGGTTTCCCTCACCAGCACTTTCTCTCTGTGAATTCATTTTTCGTTAACTAAGGGTGAAACCTCTGAAATCTCAGTCTGCAGCTCTGTAGAGGTTCACAGCAGTGGGAACTGTGTCCCCAAAGTAATCTCCCAGGTGCATTACTCATTTGTGGAAACCTTCTCAGGCTGTGAGAATCAATGCACTGTCCTTAATGAAGGCTCATACACTCCCTGTCCAGCAGAAGAGCAGCTGAAGGCAAGTGCCTTTCACTATCAGAAACACATGGCTTTTGGATATTTTGTAGTCTCTTTCTTCAGTTCCTCCCTTTTTGTCTGTCTGTGTTTTTGCTGACTCCATTTATTGTGACTGAATGCAACAGAATAAACAGTCTCTACCTCATTTATTTTTAAAAATAATTTCAATTTATTTTTTAAAAATTATTGATATGTTCAGCATGAGGAATAATAGAAAGGGAATGGTAAACTAGTCTATTGTAAAAGATGGCAGCCTAAAGTAATCAGTAATACAGAATTAAGCAGAAAAGTGGAACTTTTACTCAATTTCCTGTCTTGTAAAAAATGTTTTGTTTGTGGATTCTCTGATTTTTTGAGAAAATAGAAATGATCTACATGATAGAAGGACTGATCAGTGCAGTTAATCCAAAACCTCGCCTTCGGTTGTCACAAACTGTTACTACTGCAGAAAATGTATTAAGCACTGACAGAATTCACTACAGCTGAGACTGAATCCCCTGCAAAATCTTTACTATCCAGTCAATAAACAAGAGATAAAATCAACAGTAAATGTCAACAGTGTCTTTCCATTGCAGAAATAGACAATGAAGCAAAGTTGAGGTTGACATAGCTATGTAAACATTTTTTGTTAATCATGAGTGATAAAGGCTTATTGGGCTTTGGGGAAGTGACTGAATTCCCTAACCATCTATGTCTAGACAGTCTTACTAGTGCTGGGCATGAAATGAAGGTGAGGAGGGTTCCTTCCTCCATTGTGAAAAAATGTCAGAAAGACCCACTTTTTTGTATACAAAACATCATCTAAGCTCATGGAGATCTGTATTTTCCGTCCTAAGGCAAGGCAAGCATTGGACCTTGGAGCTCTTCTGTTCTACAGATCCTGTTCAAAGCTCTCAAATCTGGAAAGCTGCTTTCTGAGTAAAATGAAAGCTGCAATTTTCAAGCAGTAAATGAAACAAATAGAGGGAACTTTAGCAGAAGCAATGCATGTTCTCAAGCATGGGATAATATTGCCAGCACTGGACATAGTGGCGCATTGAAATGGCAGAAGCCAAATCAGGAGTTTCTTCCTTCTGGAAAGCATATCTGCTTTTAGGTGGCATTTTCTAGGACAGAGGTTAGTTACACTAGGCTCTTCATTCAGAGGGTGGAAACACTGGTGTATAAATATGAATCAGTTTTGAGGTCAAGCATTAGTATACTTAGCACAATAGTATAAAACAAAAAATTGAGTAG
Organism: Eurystomus glaucurus suahelicus; assembly: GCA_032159205.1. NCBI lineage: Eukaryota > Metazoa > Chordata > Aves > Coraciiformes > Coraciidae > Eurystomus > Eurystomus glaucurus. Next base: position 59,395 of record JAVFHW010071670.1, read on the forward strand.
GTTCTTCATAGTTTATACACAGCTGGTCTCATGGAAATGGCAGCATACAGATGAATGTTTTCCTTAATGAATTTCAAGGATACTCTTTGCCATATTTACATGATGAAGATTGAAGCAGCATCCTTTGAGACTGCTTGGAAACTTGTTTGCACAAATTTGTTCTTATTCATAAATTCTTACTCACTGTGAATCATTGACTTCTTTTGACAAGCCTCCAGCCTCACCTATAAAGATTTATTTGTAGACTCTTAAAACAATGTGTAGATGGAGAAAGAGTTGCTTATTTTGGTTAACCACCAGACAGTTAGACTGCACTTCACGATGCATAAGCAAGCAAAATGTTCAGTTATAATGCTTGGCTACATTCTAATATAAACATCATCTATTCTCCAGGGCTGTATTTTCAGGGGAAATTGGGGTCATAAGACACAGCATCCCCAACCACCATCTTCTCATTATCTAGGGTTCTCAATTGGGAATAAATCATTTTCATTAAATCACAAGTTTGCCATTTTTATGAGAAAAACCACGACCTACTGTTCTGTGCGTGCAACATGCAATGGTTTTCTAGCTCTGAATGAGAAATAAAAGCATTCTTCTTTGAATGGGTTATTAAAGGGTCATAAGTGTTGGAGTTGCTGATAGCAGTTAGGTGGGGGGATGTTTTCCTGAGTTTTGAGAGTTTACCCATTTTTATCCTCCATACTTCCCAAAGACTAAGTCTATCCTTTTTCTATACATTGCAGGGTAGTGTTAAAAGTGCCAAACCAACTCAAAGCCAGCTAACCAGAAACTGATAGCTCTCCAATGATGGAAACACAATATACCACATACAGACCTGAGAAACTAGATAGATACTGCTGCCTGCAGTGCTGGCTGCTATAGCCAGTTTGAGTACCTTCATACCACTGTGCAGTGCTTAGGAAAGACCTGTTTCTGTGTTTTTCAGTCAAAGTGCCACATTTTGAAGGAAGAATGAGGATGCTCCTATTCAATGAATATTGTCAGGGTTGCTGGGAGAAGTGCTCCCTGGGTTCCTCCTAGTTCCACTGAATTTGCCTCTCCTAAAGCTGTCACGTAACGATTTCCATGCTGGAGCAAATTTTGGCTGATGCATTGATGCAGACTATGTTATGCTTACTGTGAGGCTTAGGCACTTGGGAAAAGCATAAGAAACTTTCAAAAGTAAATACAAAATTGCCCAGTGTTGCAAACACTTGGAAACTAATGAGGATGCATCATTGCATGGTTTGCTTCTCTGCTCAATAAGTATTTGGTATGCAAGTAATTCCAATCTCATGAGCCCTCCTTTGTAAATCTTTGTTTTGCTTATAACTGTACTTAACTCTTGATATACAGGATCAGATCAAAGGTCCATTAAGCCAAGTAGCTTTACTTTGGCTGATTATATTTTAATGAAAGAAATGGTAGCATAATCCATATGCCACTTCCAGAATTAAACACAAATCAATATCTCAAAGCATGCAGGGTGATATCTCCACAGCAGGGTTGTGCCTGATGATCCTGGGCTCATTCTCAAAAGATTCAGTAATACTACTCCCTTTAATGTTTTTGAAAGCTTGCTCCTTTTTCTTCACCCATTCCTTTTGTATCTGTAATTTAAGGAAATCAGCAGGGCTCAGGGCATGTATCTCCCTTACATATTTTGAATTTTTCATTCTAGCATCACCCTGATGGCTAGGAATTCTGTAATACCCTTGCCCCATCTAGTGAGTTAATGAAGGTGGAGGCAGTGGCATTGCTGTTTCACATAATGACCTTCCCCTTCTTTCCAGCTCCCCTTTAGTCACAAGAAGTCCCTCATCTACCCCAGAAAGCAACACAGAGGTGCAAAGTAACATTGAAAGTGAAGGAATCACAGAATCACAGAATCACAGAATCGTTATGGTTGGAAAGGACCTCCAGGGTCCTAGCATCACTCTAATCACTACACCACTACACCATAAGAACACTTTCAGGCATGGTGACAGAGGCTGAATGAGTCATAGGAGCAGGATTTCACATTTGATCTCCTTGATGGATGCAAAACCGAATTCCGAAACAGACCATGCTTGTCTGGTTTGGGAAGGGAGTGAGGGTTGCATCTTCTCTTTCCTTCCGTTCCCTTCCCTTCCCCAGAGAGGACAACTTTTATTTTAAGAGCTGGTAGTCTGCTTCGTCAGTGTGCTGAATGCTTGGGAAATAACAGTAAACTGGGCCTGGATCACATAGCTCTATGTAACATTAGCTTCTATGGTAAATCATGTCCTACCTATCTCAAACAGCACACCTGAAATGCATTATAATTTCTGTGCCTTTTATCCTCCACTGTGAGAATAGGATAATAGCCTCTTGTGTCATCAGGGTGATAATTGCATGTTTTTGAAGCTTTCAGATAATATAATAATGAAAGCCATAATAATTGAGGAAATTAATAGCAGTTCATTTTTATCAGATTTTAAATTCTGAGTAACCACTGGAGAATGAAGGAAAACTGGAGAAAGGGAACTGTATAAATATCAGACTGGGGAACAATTCCACACTTTGGAACAAGAGAGGGAAATAATTTCATATTCTTACTGCAAAAAAACACATTACTTCTCTCCTGAGCACTTAGTATATTTGAGGTCAGACCACTGAAACTTTAATAATGATCCATCCACAAAAACCAACCAAGATGAGGACCTGGGCATTATCTAACATTTCAGTGCTTAATATTGCAAACTTAATGTTCTTCTTGTGTAACTGTCCATGCAAATATATACTGAGAGTAAGAGCTTAATCTAGATCCTCTTCACTTTTGAGATACAGATTTGATAATCTCCTGTTTGTTAACTAATATAGCTGTAATTCTATCAAAAAGTTTGAGTGGTAACAGAAACCCCAAGATAAAAACTCCAAATACCTTACTTCCAAGATTCATTTACCTAAGGGGACCTTGCAAGAACTAGAAGTGGAAAGTTTGTTGAAGTGAATCTAAGGATGACAGAAAGCAACCTGTGCTAAACTGTGCTGCAGAGATGGATCCTGCCCTTCTGCTCAGCAGTGCCAGCAGCAGCCTGTGCAGGGAAGATGGCACCGAGTTAGGGGCTGTAGCTCTGCTACCCCGACTGCGTGTCAGGGGACTGTATTCCGGTTTATAAAATGGGGTGAGTTTGTGTCTTGCTGTGTTTATCTCCAAGACATATACAAACAAAGAGATCTACCTTTTTTTGGGCTAATCTGCACATTTCCTTTCTGCCTGTGACCTGAATCACTATCTCTGCTAAAAGCACTGAGATGTCTCACAGGCAGTGGAAAGGGATATCCCACCTGACCTGCCACATGCCATAGCGAACTTCTAGGGAAGCTGAACACTCCCTACACCCTGTCAGGCACTGGGCTGGATCACCATGGTGTACCAGCATGTGATCCTCACTGTGACAAATGCTGTTTAGAGCCAGCCAGACAAAAGGACTGGAAAAGAAGACACTTTCCTGCTTCATCATGGCATGCTAGATGTTCCCCTGCACCTTGGAACTGGTAATCTCTGCCCACTGTTGTTTTCACCTTGGCAAGAGCTTCCCATGTTCTGTCTCTATGGGTGAATGCTATCCTTGGGGATATCTCAGGGAAGTATGTATATATGCCACTTCACTGAAGTTCCTGAACCTTATTGAGCAACTAGCCATTTTGCAGGTACTTCACCAATGCATACACCTGTAGCAAGGGTGTTCCCCAAGTTCTTCTTTTACAGCCGTGACAGGTTAATAAAACTGAGGCAAATGACAATAGATCAGGGTGCCTTTTTCACTAGATTGGACCCCAAAATCCTCTCAAAGACCCATACAATCTCAGAATACTTTTGTGTCACATTAGTTCTTTTATTTCTACTGGCAGAGGAACAAAATTATCTAGTGAATAGTAGCCTTTGTGGTATTTCTGGCCTCGTCAGAAGAAAGATTTCTGCACAGTTTTAGAAAATGAGATCTTTGGTTATTGTTTCAAACACAGCTTCAGACTATACAGGCACTGTATGAAAAAGGGACTCTTGCTGTTCCAAAGTGCTTAAGACAGACATTAGAGCTACCCCAGAAGTATTTTACTGGCATCAAAGTATGGAGATCCTGTGCCTTATTTCCATTGCTATGAATGGTGCAAACTAGGATGGCTATATGATAGCTTTTCCGATCTAATTATGTTTGTACTGAGGTGATCTGTGCCATTCTGTCAGTGAGGACTGTCCTTCTTCACACCTCTGCCTCAAACTGTGGCAAATGAGGCCTGAATAGCACAGCTGGTCCTGGTAGAACATCTCCCACAGCTGCCTCAAGGAGCCACAGCACTTCTAAGCACCATGAACAGAGCTGTCCGCAGGGCTTTTTATTCTTTTATGTTACAGTTTCATGCAGGAGATCAAGAAAGCAGACAATCCTTTTTGACTGAGATTTCCCAGTCTTAGTGTAGCAACAGGATGGGAGGAAAAGAAAAGGATCTAATCTAAATTGAGCTTCTGAGCTCTTTGAGCTTTCCTTGTCCTTATTCCAAATTTGTGCTTAGCACAGCTTATATCTTGAAGATAATGGATACCCTAGATTGCCATGACCTCACATTGTACCTATCAGGGACTGCTTCACTGCAGCCAGAGGCAGCTTCATAGAAGACATCTCACCTAAAGTTAAGTCTTGGCTGCCAGATGTGAAGGTTTATTCACTAGTATCCATGGAATACATGAGAGCCTCTAGGGATTTTACAGGCTGAGTCATTGGATAGTGACTAAGAGTGGTTATTCATCAGTAGCTGACAACAAAACAATGCTCCAGCCTTGTGGGACAGCATCCTTCAAAGCTTTGCAGAAAGTTGACTTTAACCCTGTATTTGGTTGTCAGGTTTTAGGTTGCACATTATTAATAACATTGTGATTCAGATGTCTCAAAGATGTTCAGAAACCTCTTACCATAAGAGCTACTTGTCATAATTATTAATCATAACATTCCCAGAAGCAGGTCCTGCCATGCATCATGACCGTTGAATGTGCATGCTGGAAAGCAGTCTTCCCCATCCATTTCCTCCACAGGCAACAGAGAAAAAAATAAGAAGAAACTTGTAGCTACTTCCTGTCAACAAGAGTAGGGGTAGTTACTCAGGACTACTAACTGTGCCATGCAGCAAGGATAATAATTTTTCATTGCCTTAATCCTCGTCAAGGCCAAACAAAGGTTAGATTCAGAAGACTTAGACCTATTTCCATTGACTTTAGTTCAGAGGGCTGAATTACATTAACAGTATCAACCTCTGTTTATGCTTTCCTATCAGTATTTATGCTTTCCTACCAGTTGGGGTTTACAAGGCTGCTAGGCCAAGATCAGAGTAGCTTTAAGTGGCAGAGATGCATGTGTTGTTTGTTGACTGACCTAGATCCTACAGATCTGTGGTGTTTTATATAGTGGGTTTCTCATGTGTACCTTATATTCATGTACAGCCTAGATGTTCCCAACTGAAAACAGCGGGTAATCTATACAAAAAGTGGATGTTCTTGCTATGGAACAGGTGGTCCATCTGACAAGGTTTTGGTCTGCTTTTTGTGGCATTGATAGTTATAACTGTACCTTCTGACAGCAGTGCTTGCTGTGCTTTTCCTAAGAATCCTTGCATTGAGTTTAACGTTTTTACTGTACCTGAGTATTAAATGACATTTTCATAAGATTTTCATGACCCCAAGTGGCCATAGCTAGTGTTTTGATCTATTGTTGGGTCTGTAGAGTCAGGATTGTTATTTCCTGCCTGCAGTGATGTTTAGCACCTGCTCACTTGGTGCCAGCCTTTGCTTTTGCTGCCCTTTATCACCACCACAGTGCTTCAGAGACACCAGGCACTTCATGGGACACCCGTCTACAAGAATGGCAGGAAGGAGCATCCGGGGAACTAAGGCCTGTCAGCCTGACCTCAGTACCAGGGAAGATTATGGAGAGGTTCATCTTGGGGGTGATCATGCGGCAAGTGCAGGACAACAGGGGGATCAGGCCCAGCCAACATGGGTTCACAAAGGGCAAGTCCTGTTTAACGAACCTGATCTCCTTCTATGATCAGGTGACCCGCCTACTGAATGAGGGAAAAGCAGTGGATGTTGTCTACCTGGACTTCAGTAAGGCATTTGATACTGTTTCCTACAACATTTTGCTGGAGAAGCTAGTGGCTCAAGGCTTAGACAGGTGGACTCTTTGCTGGCTTAGAAACTGGTTAGATGGCCGAGCCCAGAGGGTGGTAGTGAACGGAGTAAAACCCAGTGTGCAGCCGGTCACAAGCGGGGTCCCTCAGGGCTCAGTTTTGGAACATGTCTTGTTTAATATCTGTATCAATGACTTGGATGAGGGGATCGAACGCACCCTCAGTAAATTTGCAGATGGTACAAAATTAAGTGGGAGTGTCCATCTGCTTGAGGGTTGGAAGGCTCCGCAGAGGGATTTGGACAGGCTGGAGCGATGGGCTGAGGCCAATTGTATGAGGTTTAACAGAGCCAAGTGCCAGGTCATGCACTTTGGTCACAACAACCCCCAGCAACGCTACAGGTTTGGGGAACAGTGGCTGGAAAGATGCTGGGCAGAAAAGGACCTGGGATGTTGGTTGACAGCCGGCTGAACATGAGCCAACAGTGTGCCCAGGTGGCCAAGAGGGCCAATGGCATCCTGGCCTGTATCAGAAATCATGTGACCAGCAGGAGGAGGGAGGTGATTGTGCCCCTGTACTCAGCGCTTGTGAGACCATGCCTTGAGTACTGTGTCCAGTTATGGGCACCACAATACAAGAAGGACATTGAGGTGCTGGAGCAGGTCCAGAGAAGGGCAATGAAGCTAGTGAGGAGTCTGGAAAGTATGCCATATGAAGAGTGGCTGAGGGAACTGGGTTTGTTTAGTCTAGAGAAGAGGAGACTGAAAGGAGACCTCATTGCCCTCTACAACTACCTAAAAGGAGGTTGTAGCGAGGCTGGTGTTGGTCTCTTCTCCCAAATTACTAATGATAGAATGTGAGGAAATGGCCCCAAGTTGCGTCAGGGGAGGTTTTAATTAGATATTAGGAAGAAGTTCTTTACTGAGAGAGTGGTTGGTCACTGGAACAGACTGCCCAGAGTTGTGGTTAGAGTTGCCATCCCTGGAGGTGTTTAAAAAAAGAGTAGATGTAGCACTTGAGGCTATCGTCTAGTGGCTAGAGAGATGTTAGGATGAAGGTTGGATTTGATGATCCTGGTGGTCCTTTCCAACCATAACAATTCGATGATTCAATGATTCTATGATACTCACAGAGCCTGGTGAGCAATATATAAGCTACACTGCTAGGAAACTTCTGGGAGAGTAGCAAATCCAAGACACATAGAAGAGACTAACCTGTCCTGGATGACCAGCACTGACCCTATGGCCAGAGCTGCCACAAATAACTTGCCTGTGGCATGGCCATAGCTAACCCCTGCCAGTGCCAGAGGTTGCTGTCACTGATGTAAAGGTGAAGTTTTGGGAAGAAAGACCATTTTGAAATGGCTGAATACTAACCAGTCCACCAGCAGGGATGATATCTTGGGCCCTCTTGAGTAAATGAGAACTTTTCCCCTGATTTGCAAGTGGTATGTGATGTTTTTTGGTGCTGACAGTGTCACTGATTTCCAGATATCCCAAGACTTTGTAATGGTGCTTTTCCTAATGCCTGAAAGATGTTACATGGTTTCTTCTGTTATCTTAGCAACAGCCCCGCAGCTGAAGTAGACTGCAAAAGACTTACCATTGAGGCCTAACATGAAAAATATTTCTCCGGGAAACAATATTCACTGGAAACGAAATACTACAGAAATGGGGTGTTTGTAATGCAAACGACATCTCAGCCTGAACAGTAACATCACCAGAGCAGAGCTTCTGCTGGAGAAGGCTGCTTTCATTATCCTCCATCTTCAAATTAGAGTGATCTTCATTTTGCTGTTTCTGGAATTTGTCTTGCTGGTGGAAGAGCTGTCTCCATATCCCTGAGTGCAGACACTAGATCCGAATGCACAAATCCTTCCCCTTCTGTGGTTTCAAAAGAACTGGTCGCAGAGGTAGTTGTGTTATGCAGAGCAGCAGGCACATGAGGATATGGAAATTCCCTCCCTTGCAACTACCAGCTCTGCATGAACCAGCCCTGCCTAGCACATTTTCAGGGACAAAGACAGAGATCCTGCAGGAAGGTCCTTGGGACACAAAGGCAACTTCACTAACAAGTACCACTGCTGTAGCCTAAATGTCATGTTTCTTCCATCCACACACATCTGCTGCACCAGTATCCAAGGTGTACATAGTCTCAGTGGTAAGCAGTGGATGTTTAGCCCAAATACAGCTTAGACTGTGCTTTTATCAAATACCTATTTTCAGGGATAATAAGTAACAAAGAACAATTACCAATTATTTTAATTGTAAAATTTAAACTTCATCTCCTCTGACCTTCAGTGAAGATTTTTTTAAAAAAATATTATTTGAAATTAGATACTCAAGTCAATATCTAGACCAAAGCTCTCATTATCGTGCATTTTAAAAATCTTATCCCTCTTGAAATCTGCAAATCCCCTAAAATTACTGTCATGTTCTCATGAAAAATACCTAAAATGCCAAATATTTGTGGGATGATTGCTGTTTACTTGACATTTGTTGCTGCCCTGAATTTCAACAGGCACGCAGTTGCACAGTTCAACCATTAAGCTTAACATCAGCCACTACACAAAGTTAAATAATTCAGTCATTTGTGTTTGCCTACTAATTGCTGAGAGCAGCCATCCACACAAAGGAGTAAGTGACTGAAAAATTGGACTATTATTCTCAGGAAGAAGTTTGAAAAATGTTGTTTGGTACTCTTATATATAACATCTCAAGGAATAAGTTAATGGAGTTCAGCAAGTTAAAAAAGTCCAGGCCTGTATATCAAATTCCATCCTGATGTGCTTTTGACTTTAGAAAAACACTTTAGAATAGAAGTAGCAATTGGCTTTTAACTTCCATCTACTACTGGTGAACTGCTGTGTTACTACTAGAAAGAAACAGCTCACTAAAAAAACCCAAACAATTAAGCCATCAAGTCCAAAAGCTCCTGAAGGCTGCAGTAGGCATTAATGAAGACAGCACAGTCTGCTGTGATTAGGGTGCTCAAAACAACACAGCAGTATATAATCAAATGAATACTTTATGAGTCATTGTAAATCTGTCTTGTGATAGTGGCTAGAAACTAGAATTACATTCTTCTAAACACTTTTAACTTGGTGGAGCTTTTTGCAGAATTTTTTACAAGCAACTGTGACTTTTAAAATATTTCCTTCACTTTGCATCGGTAACTTCTTTACAGAGTTCATCAGTAAGAAATCAAGGGATACATCTTGAGGCAGTAATTTTCAAAGTGTTCTGTTCAGTTTTACTAATCTGCTATGTATACATCTCAAGGGTTCTTTCCCTGGTTAAATAAATACAGAGGCTTTCACTAACTCTTGCATTTGCTGCTCTGCCAGTAGGAATGACACTCTAAAGTAGCAAAGGCAAAATTAGCTATAAAATATAAGCTAGTAACTCTGCATCAATAAAAGCAATTTCATTTCCTTCATAGCTTTCACAAAGGGATGATGTCTAAAACTGAGGTTCTTTAGTGCATCTTAGTGACATCCATGATGCCTCATAAGCAAGGGGCTGTGTCTGCACAGCAAGGTGTGATGCTATGCAGACACACTGGTGTGGATAGCTGGAGATACAACTGAGCAAGCGCAATGCCATAGCTCTGCAGGTGACTTGTTATCACCAGCTCTCCAGCAGGCAAGCCCATGTACAGCAGCTGGACTTGGCTCCAGGCTGGCTCCAGGACTGTCACTCAGTGACCCTCACTGTTCTCAATCATACTTTCATAAATATGTGTGCTTCTAAAGCCACATCTCACAACCCTTTGTCACTGTGTGCATCACTGGGCATATTTTCCAGATAGTTTCCAGAGCTCATTGTATGGCTGAAGTGTGACGCATCATGATTTCTGACCCTGCTGTTTCTGCCAACAGCTTTGATGCCAGGTAGCACTGGCTAGTCCTACTGGAGGAAGGAAGGATCCAGATGCATGGCTTAGGGGTATAGCAACTCCCAGAAGCCAATAGCTCTGTTGTTATTGGCAGGAAGAGCATTCTCCAGCTAAGTTTTCCAATTTTGCAATTTCAGCAGTAGCTTTGCTTCCTGTGGCAGTAGCAGCATTGCCTTAGTGTAGCAACTGACACTTACATTCAGGCAAAATTCAGTGTTGCTCCAATGCTTGAGAAGACCCTCCATACACATGACAGGCTTGTATCTGGTGTTTCTGAGTTAGTTACCTCTGCCCATACTTCATAGAGACTCACAGCTTGGAGCATCTGCTGTAGGGGGTACATGTGCTTGTTGCAACTACTGTAGTCTGAGGGCTGCTGGAAGAAGCCCCACTTCACTGAAGCTCACAAACTTTACTCTTGTTTCACTCTTGCCTGTAAAATCTACCAAGTTTCCATTCTTCCACGAAAAGGTCTTTGGACTGCTCACTCTTGTGTAATCTTTGGTCTGCAAAGAATACTTCTCCATTTCACATGATTGTTTGCCTATATTCCTCTGTTATCTGCAAAACTTGCTCTGTGCTTTTGTGGTCACAAAGCTGGTAAGAGCAATGTATGGTTTGTGATCAGTATTGATAGTTTTGAAAAGTCTTTTAAAACCATTTCAATCCAGACACTACCTCTATTTTAGCACTGTGTTGTGTGGAAGCTGGCTTCTGTTACTTCTTTGCCTGCAGAACTGAACAGGGGAAGGACTGGTCAGGCTTTATTTTAAGGTTACAAGATCAGTATGTGATTAATGAAGACTTTGAGCTTATTAAAGGCATGGGCAGTCTATGCTGTAAATGGCTATAAACACAGCAGGAGAAGGTAATGTAGCTAATTCTAAGCCAATGTTTATAAACAACTTGTCAAACTTTATCACTGTTGGTTAATGTCTATTAATAATGTATTAATGCTTTATAAACTATTTATAAATAGAACCTCTATATAGGAGGAAACTTAGGCTACTCAGCTCTATGCCTCTGGTTAAGTACAGGATCTTCTTCAGCTCCAGGCTGCACAAGTATTTCTTCTAAAGTCCAGGGAAGTAGTACTGCACCAACACTAAATGTTGCTGGCCTTGATAAATGCAAAGTGGATATGCTGACAGAATAAAACACTCAGTAGGTTCTGATTTGGTAGCCACGTATTACTAACTGGATTCGCCCTAATGCTCTGCTGCCTCTCCAAGTGACTGAATGTTGAAGATTTGCAATATTTGATAGTTGAGTCCAAGTCCCATGTTGGATAAATACACAGACGATAACTTTGCTGTGGGATCATAAGTGATCAGATCACACTACATTTGATCTCATATCCATGGAGAATGTGAAGTGCTGTGAAGAGAAAGTAATTCACCGGCCTTAAGCAAAGAAATGAGCAGACAAACCTCTCGACTTCCCACCAGGAAATGTTAGGCTCAAGTATTTCAATTGAACTCAGTCCAGATGAATATACCTCCTTGCTCCCTTCCTTCCACAGGATACCTGCAGAGGCAAAATTAAAAAAAAAAAAAAAAAAAGATTTATGTCACTTCTTCCTGGAGCTCAACACTGCTTTGTGTGTTGAGACTTTTGAATGAGTCATAGGAATGTGACATTTTATAAAACCACATTCACTCCAAAGCTGATTTTAAAAGATCAGAATACTGCTGTGATAAATGCTTCAAGACAATAGGAAGTAATAACTGTGTTTCAAAATGTTATCTAAACCAATTTTACATATTTCTCCTTTACAGCCAAGTCCCCACTATCCATGAGAGGATTACACACTTTGCAAATTAACTAAACCATGCTAAAAAATAAAACAAACTCAACATTTATTTCTCTTTAGATCTTCTTTTTCAAAGATAAGTATTATGAGTTATGCTAGCCTAATTTACGTAGAGTGTAAACTGTTTGTGGAGCTTTTTTTTTTTTGCCCCGCTTTACAGGGGCTATCTATAATTTGCCCTGGATATCTGACAGCTGACAATGCAACCACCTTACCTCAACTCCTCATGGTCTTAAGAAGTGATGAGGCAAAACTAAGAGCAAATATCTGTACAGCACAACGCACTTGTGACCTCACAATGGCACTTTCTTGTGGCATGAGTCCCCACAGATTCCAGGCAACTCCACTCTGAGTCCCAGCTTCCTTCTCTAGCCTCCCTCCCCACCCAGCATCCCATAATCTGAGAACAGAAAGCTAAAATGAAAATGAATGGATTCCCTGAGATGTGTTTTTAATTTTCTTGTTTTTTTCCAGTTTGATGTGAGGTGTGTTTTGTGAAGGCTAACAAACAAGGCAGCATTGCTGTGCATTAATGAGGCAGTGCAAGCTCTCAATATGTGTTCAGAGTTAGTTTAAAATTAACAGATGAGGGACTGTGTGACCGATTGAGTTGTTTCTGATATTACTAAAATAAATTATTACTTGTGCTGTTCATCTCCATCTGGCAAATATAGTCAGTGTTAGAACAAGCTATAGTGGCTCTTCTGCGGTTTCTTCAAAAGTGATCTGAGCATGAGGTTTTGCTGAGCTGCATCTGGGTGAGGGACTCAAACACTTACAAACAGTATTTTAGCACTTGAAGCTAAAGAAGATAAATAAAAAGGTGAGATCTTCCAAAAGCATATTCTACTAAAAAGCCCAAACTTGTGTGTAATTTCTTTTAATTGAAGTTCTGTCAGAGAATCTTGCGAATTCACTGGTTATGCTGAAAGAGCAAGTACTAGGAAACAGGTACTGCATGAACCACACAAAGCAAACAAATCAAAGGAATATTTTTTAAACCATCTCAGTGATTTAAGAGTTATTGCCAACATTTGGCAAATGATAGGATTACGAGGCTCTAAATCTGTTTGTCTGCCAGTGACACACAGGCTCCTAAGAGCCTACAGATCCCTGTCCACAAAGATAACAAAATGGAGTTAGGAGCAAGTGTCTGCTAACGAGATGGAGCACGGTACACTATGAAGTTGGCAGGCCACAAGCCCGGAGGCAGCTGCCTTTCAACTGCCCTATGCCACCCTGCGCTGGAGGCATCAAAGGCAAATTTCAGCTAGCTGTGCAAAAATCGCCAGAGTTTGCCTCAAGAGGCTGTAAAATAGGCTTAACAGGTGAACTCTTGAGCTCTCTTAGAGATCTCCTCAGGCCAAAGCGGGTGGTCTTTGTGAAGTATAGAGAATAAGCTCTCATAGCCCTCTAACGTTACCTCATGGTCTGTTCAGTCCCTCAGGATAAAGTGTCATATATGCCAGTTTTGATGGATTTTTATTAAGTACACCATAAAGAAAAGGAAAAAAGTGAAATATTTAAATGCTGCCAGAGATCATCGCTTATGGCACATTCTCCTGCTGCCTTTTCAATGTCTGTGTTGGTTGTACTTCCCATTAACAAATCACACTGGCAGCTCAGGCAGCCCTGTTTAACAATGCCCCAGTCTGACTTTGTGGGAGATGTGTTCGCACTGACTCCTGAAAACAACCTGTCAGACAATTACACTCACTCAGAAGCAGTAAAAGCTCTCCTTCATAAAGACTGATGGCAAACTAGCCATCACTCCACACTGCTTCTTCCTTTTTTTCCACTTACTTGTACTTGAGAGATTGGCTAGCAGCATCTGCTCATCAGCTTGCATTCTCCCGTGGCAAACTTTTTGGCAGGCTCCATTTGATGTGAGAATGAGACTTACACATTATCTCCTTGACAAGTTTTATTTTAGGCCTGCTGTATCTACGAAAATGCATCACCGAGCCATTTGGGTCATCTCTTTGCACTGAGCTCCCCTGCTAGCTTGAATGGCAAACTGCGTGAGGCGTCTTCACAGCAGTGCTGTGACTGGGGTCAGGAGAACTTCCCTTTCAAACAGACAGTCTTTGAACAATTGTAAAAGTTGACCCTTGAGCTCTCAGTGCAGTGAATGGGTTTGAAAACCCATTCAGAGCTGTAGAAGAGACTTTTTGACACCTTGCCTGTTAACACAGGCAAAGCTATTCACTCCTAATAGCAGCATAGCAGTCAGTGTGGAGATGAGAGAAATAGTGCTAACACTTCCTTATAGGCAGACTGCAACAGCAGCTCTCAGTCATGGCACTAGGGACAACAGAGGAGAAACTTGTATGGGTAAGCAAGAACTGCTTTCCAAACGCATTTGAGCAAGAGGCAGGTATAGAGCACACACTTTGACAACCAGCTATTGTGATTTTTTAAAAAGCTCAGAAGGGGCTTCAATGCAAATAAAAATGGAGAAGTCCAATTAACAAACCCCTGGAATTTAAAGCATGTTTATCCTAAAACCAGGGCCCAAGGTCTGTGTGCCTGAAAATTTCTGTTTCTCACCCAGGTGAAAAGAACTTCTGGGGGTTTTTCTCTCTTTATTTCGTGAACTGTGAAAAGCTCTTTACCTAGGTATGTTTCTGTTCTGGATCTGAATGGAAGTGTTCTTGCAAGGGCTGTTTCTCTTGTCCCAGACTGAATTTTTCTAAACCAGCGAATTACTGAAACTTTGGTACAAAGTGGATTCTTGTGACTTTCTGATGAAAACAGAGGGACTTACAACATATCTGTGCACTTAAGGAACGTTGATTATATCTAAGTAAAAAGTAAAAAATTCCCATACCGGTTGTCCTGTGCTGATGTTCCCTCCACATCTGCTGCAAAGGCCAAAGTAGGTGGAATTTCTGTCTTTTTAGAGGAGTGTGGTACCATAAAGGCAGCAAGGAGGAAACAGGAGCTATATAAGTCACATAACTGCCTCCTAGTTGATGGGCAATGCAATGGAAAGAAGACCTATCGTTTCTTTGTACCACCTACACCTTCCTGTGATAAGCAGCCATCACACCCAGAGATCTGCTGTGGGCTGTGCATCATAGGTATAAATCAGAAGTCTCATACAATGGTACACAGATAAGGACTTGATCCTGTGCTTGGCTGCAGGAATGATCATTTACCTGCTTTGAGTGTGATGGCACAGTATGAGCAACAGACTGCAACAGACTGCTCAGACAGCAACAGACAGCAATCAGGATTTTTCAATTACCTTAGAGGTCTCCACTCAAAATTGCCTCTCTTCTTCCAGAAGTCAGTGGTAGTTTACATATAAGCCTCTGGGAAATTATTTTCAAAGTGAAAGAGATCCTCAGCTTCCCTACATAGCACTGGGTTAATTCATTGGGAAAGCTCTCACTCTGTCACACAAGTGAAATAATGGGATGCTGGTTGCATCCATCTTTCAATTCAGCCTGTTGGGAAATTCTCAGTCTCATTTCTCTGAAATAACATGTGCATGGAAGTGACACTGGTGCTTCTTGAGTGATTAATATTATGAAGTAGAAGAAATGAGGCAATATGATTATTCAGTGCATCCTGCATTTCAGCCAAAGGAGATTCAATTATATTTTGCCTGGATTTTTCTAATTTCATTCAAGCCAAGTGTTTTATTCTTCTTCCCTTCCTTTCCCTTCCTTTCCCTTCCTTTCCCTTCCCTTCCCTTCCCTTCCCTTCCCTTCCCTGTTCTCTTCTTCTTCTTCCCCAAATTATGGAGAAAGTGAGGCTTCAAGAAAGACTTCACTAGAGGAGATTCTATGGAGGGCATCAGGATAGCATAGCGGGGGCACTCACCCTGCAAGAAGAGGCTTTTGGGACATGTTTGAGAATTAAGAACTATGGAAGTGTCAGAATTAAGAAAACATTCTCTCTCAGATAAGAACAAGAATAAAATACACTGGATAAGTTCCTGTTGTGCCTCACCGTTGACTACAAATGATTCAAGCAGAGGTAATTTCTCCCTATAATTTATGCTCAAACTCAATTGTAAAAATCACGTAAAAGCAGACAGAGGGACCTCATATGAACATGGCACACCATTATTTAACCTCACCTATGGAGTTTGCTGGCATGGCTTTTAGTGTTGAGCTCTGCCTTTGGGTACATCTCCATGGTCTTAACTTCAAATTTGCAAGTATACTGTCAAGGCCCTTGCCCCAGAATCTCAGGACTGTCTGAGTCTGTTTCTGAGCTAACAAAATGCTTAGGCTCCTGCTTCAATTTAAGCCCTTAGCTAATATTTCCCTGAAGAAGAATGTATGCAACTGCTTTGGTGATCTCAATCTATAGATAAGGAGTGGCTTATAGAATAATAGCTGGTTTGTGTATTGTCTTGTTCAATGGGAGTGGAGCATACAGCTTCAGTACACCAGCAAGCAGCTGCCCCAGAGCACTGTGAAATGCCTGTACTGGGCTTGATTAGGCTGGTATAGCATTAGAGATAGTCCCTCACTGCAGAATCCACCTTTGAGTCAAAGTTTTGCAAACCCAGAGCTTGTTATGTATGGTTGTGGCTTGCACCACACTCAAGCCTTCCACAGAGATATTGCTATTTTTCCACTTTTCTCTGAAAGTGGGAAGGTCACTAGCTACAACCAGAACTCAAATACAAGAAAACTGCAGAGCCTGTAAGAGTTGTGAACCATGAAGAGCACACTCTATGAAGATTATAGTAATTTATCTTTGTTAACAGTGCTAAGGATATTGCACAAACTTGCAGGAACAGCACTCCTCCCCCACCTTGCATCCTTTTGTAGCTCTTACAGGACACAAACTATTACAAAATGACCCAGAGCTGCATCAAAGCACGGCAGCAGCAGCGCAGCCAACGCACATGATTCCTCTTCTCGTAACTCCAGCTCCCATGGCCCTCTTACTAAGTGAGGGCCCTATCTTCCACACAAAGAAAGAATTAGCCCATATCTCTGATTCAGGAGAAGTATTTAAAATATGATCTGTTCAAGAAAAAACAAACAGAAAAACACTATTAAAAAATCTCAACAATATTTTGTATTTTGTGATTTTTCAAACTAAATTCAAAGCAGAAGGGAGTAAAGGACATGGGCAAGGGAATATTTTTGAGCCATTTTTTTATTTTTGAACTCTCATTAGTGTCAGTATTAAACAAAAAAAAAAAAAAAAAGAAAGAAATAGCCCATGTTATGTTTTCCATGGAGTTCAACCCCTACTCCATTATCAAAATAAAACATATTCATTTTTGAAACTGCTCAATCCTCACTCTGAGGCATTTTCTTTGAAAAGGAAGAAAATAGATTTTTTTCTGCTGGTTTTGCTAGATACAAAAAAAAATGAATCTGAACACTTCATTTTTAGCAAGTAAATGCAAACTGAACAGTGTGGGATGTATGAAGAAATGCATTTTTTGTAGACTCGGCTGGGATTTTTGTTGTTGTTTCTGTGCTTTTCATTACCTAGTGATACAGAAAATGTTAAGAGAAACACACTTTCTGCCTATGAAAGGCAGAATCCTTACTGGTAAAAATTCCTGTTTGGGGGTTTTGCTGTCCTGGCAGCAGTTCTAGTTGTTCAGTATGAGTGTAAGGCCATATGTCACTACGGTGGATACAGTCAACTGGTGGGAGATTATTTTCCATTCCATCAACAACTCATTTATCTCTGAGCTGTTTATGTTTATTTTTCTGGAAATTTGCTAACATGTAACTCAGGAAACTGTTACTTACTGTTATTCAAATAATCCTAATTTTAAAATGCATGCTCCACTTTAAAGTAACATCCTCTTCATGTCTTAGTAGATCCCCACTCTATTGGAACTATCCTTTCCCTATCAACACTCTGCCCTTGTTCTAGCAGGAATTCATTGGTATCTCATGCAGACAGCCGAAATTTTTTTTTTGGTGACAACAGTGGGACAGCATTAACATTCTTATAATTCAACTTTTTTTTTTCATAAAAGTTGTATCGACTTGCCAAAGAAGCCCCATTAGACACACAGGCAAGTTTGATATCAGCTCTGTTCAATCAAGGGTGAAAAAGGAGTGTTCAGTGCAACATTTGTAGGATGAGCTATCAATACAGTGCTGTTCATATCAGGACAAAGGCAATATCTGCACTTTCTGGATCCATTTCCTCCTGCTTATGGGAAAGGGTACCACCAACCCTAGGGACCACATTACTTTTGGTGCTGGGCAGAGTGGAGATGGGCACGCATTGTCTCTGGTCCAGTGGGCCAGGAAGACACCATTTTTAATAATATACAGGTAATACCGCCCTGAAGGCCAAGTTTCACTAGATCCCCCCTAAATGAAGTAGATACCTGCTTTACTGAACTGAGGCGCAAGCAAAAGGTCACAAGTGTTAGCTGCTGACTCTGTTGCATAGAAAACAGCTTCTTTCCTCGGACTGTGCCTCCCAGACCTACACACAGACCTACCTTCCACTCTCTGCCTGTACATTGCCTTCCTGTCCACTTTTTCTCAGGCAGCATGAGTCTCTCCAAGATATCTGGCATGTTTAAAAAGGGCAGGATTGTTTTGCCCCCGCTGGCCTGCCTGGTGGGAGAAAGGAACTGGTGGGAGGTCTGTACTGGAGTAGTACAGTGAGTCCATTTTGTCCATTTCATTGTGCTTTAGGATTCCTGAAGGGCACCCAAAGGGGGGTGACCCTGCCCAATGCATGGTGCTATCAAGTTGGAAAGAAAAATGGCCTATTACACACTTACGTTAGAGGGCTTCAGTCCTAGAGGAAAAGCTGCATTGGTACAATGCAAGCCTGAGAATAAGTACTCCAAGAGAACCATGCTCCTTCTTTACATCTTGCTGAGTAAATTTAATACTAAAGCACTGGGCTCATGTGGTGGAAAACTGGATTAAATCCTGGGTGTCTGCTATTTTACTTTGGTAACTGTAATACAGTATTTTAAAAGACATTTATGAAGCAATACAGATCTCCCAGCTACTGTATTTCATCTGAAAATTGAGTTAATTTTTCATCCCTTCTAGTCTTTTATTGCCAGCATTTCAGAACATAGGTTGACTCTTGCTTTGATTTTAAACAGCTCCCAGCATTATTTGAACCTAATTTTTGGCTGAGGCCTCATATTTGAGGTGTTGCAGAGAAATGAGCCATTGCTCTCAAGTTTCACAATTGCTTTAAGCCAGTAAAGGTCCATACAGAAAATAAAGAGGTGGTCCTGTGCCCCTTACCCTTGCCTCCCCGTCCCCAGCTGTGCATTGGCATCCTATATCATAGAATCATAGGATCATAGAATGGCCTAGGTTGGAAGGGACCTTAGAGATCATTTAATCCAACCTCCCTGTCATGGGCAGGGACGCCTCTCAACTATATCAGGCTGTTTAAGGCTCTGTCCAGCCTTGAACATCTCCAAGGAGGGACACTGGACCCAGAACAGAGCCCTGAGGAACACCGCTTGTCACTGGTCTCCATGTGGACTTCGAGCCACTGACCACGACTCTTTGAGTGTGACCATCCAGCCAGTTCTTTATCCACCGCATGGTCCATCTGTCAAACCCGTGTCTCTCCATTTTAGAGACAAGGATGCCATGTGGGACAGTGTCAAACGCCTTGCACAAGTCCAGCAAAATTACATCGGCTGCTACTCCCACGTCAACCAGCACTGTAGCTTTGTCGTAGAAGGCCACTAGATTAGTCAGGCACGACTTGCCTCTGGTGAAGCCATGTTGGCTGTCGCCAATCACTTGATTATTTTTTATATGCCTCAATACAGCTGCCAGGAGAATCTGTTCCATGATTTTACCTGGCACAGAGGTAAGGCTGACTGGTCTGTAGTTTCCCGGGTTGTCTCTGGCTCCTTTTTTAAAGATGGGGGTTATGCTCCCCCCTTTCCAATCTGCGGGAACCTCACCAGACTGCCAGGACCTCTCAAATATGATGGCTAGTGGCCTAGCAACTTCAGCCGCCACTTCCTTCAGGACCCGTGGATGTATCTCATCAGGTCCCATGGACTTGTGCACCTTCAGGTTTCCCAGGTGTTCCCGGACCTGATCTGCTCCTATCCTGGGTGGCTCATCACTCTCCCAGACCCAGCCAACACCCTCTATGATTTGGGTGGAGTGGTTTGAGTGGTTGCCAGTGAAGACTGCGGCAAAAAAAATCTCTAGTGCTGTATATACATATGACCAGGCAGATGAGGAAGCCAATCTGCCTTAAAAGTAACAGTTTACTGTCTCAGGACATTATTTTTCAGGGTTAAGTTTCTGTCATATGATTTTTCTTTTCCGTTGTTGTCAATGCAAGAAAGAGAATGGGAAAAAGAGCAGAAAGGCAAGACAACCTCTTTAGTGTATAGATTGCTGTGTATTAGTCATAAACTTCACAAGTAGAATAACTTTAATTTTATTCATGCCAAGGAAAATAAATAATTCCTGATATCGTTTTTCTTTGGTATTTTATACAGAAACACCACACATATGAATAGGTTGCTGTGGTTTTCGTTTTAGGTCCTCCTTTTAAGCAACGGGAGCGGGTGCTTATTTCTGCAGTTAGTGCAATCCCTAGGTTATACAAAGCCATATGGCTGTCTTCTCAAGCCCATATCATTTTTTCAGCATGTTCTTGGAAAAGATAGTAGCATTGTTATACTACTAAACACGGCATAATAGTCTGCCCTACAGCTCCAAAGTGGAAGCAAAGTGGAAGATTCTACTGGCTGATAAAGATTATCTGCTGTTTCCTGTTCTAGGGACAAAAAAATGAGCAAAAATAAAGGTCATCTGTGTTTATATTAACAGTACAACAATTCCACTATGTTTTGTAACAAAGTTGGGTCATTATTTATCCACTTGTCCTTTATATCATTGCTTTGAACTCTCTGGGTTTGCTCATCATGATATTTCTAAAATCTGTAAACAGTGAGGGAGAAGCATTTATAGTTTTCTAAATAGAGCATTAGGTCATTTTATTATCAGAGAAGTATAACACTGCCCATCTGTTGTTGTTCCACACGTGGAACAGCAGGCAGCCTCCTCCTAACCAGTGATTATTTCAAGGAAGTCACTATAACAACTTCGCAATATGGGCCCAGTTTGTTTTCTGCTTTTTGGGATAGGCACCCTCACAGCTATTCATGAAGTAAAGACGGTGCTGTGGTAAGAAAACCACTCTTTCACGTAAATCTCTAGCTGACAACCCACAATTTGCAGCAAGTGTTTTAGATTTTGGTAGCGGAGAAAAGGTAAAGGTTCATTTTCACTTCAGAGCATTAATTCACTCTCATTTCAAAATCAAGTTTGCATCTTCTTTGAAGCCTCTGGAAAAGGTGAGATTCTCTGCTTCCTAACTCTGGGGTATTGTTACCTGTTAGATCACTGTACTGCTTCCAGCAGCAAGATGGCTCACTTGTTACTCCCATGTACCATATAATACAGAAGGGCAGTAAAGAAGAAAAAAGGAACAATGGTAAAGTTGATCTGAAAATCCTAGGTCCCTTTGTGGTTCACTGAAATCATGTTCTTCTTCTGTGTCAGAAGATCATGGAAGTGTTGAGGTAAACAGATTCAATTCCAAAGTAAACAGAAAGCCACTGTGGTTAGGAGCTCCTCTAGGCAGGTATTGTATTTCTGCAAATAGCTATGCAGTGCTCAGGAAACTTTGCTAGTCCTTCTAGTAGCAGTCTAGTAGGGCAGTAACACAAGACATTATTTCATATGGATAAATAAAACTAAGGAGTTAATACAGTGAGGTGATTCCCTTTCGAGTTTAGAGAACAGAGCAAATTACATGTGAATTTGGTGCAGCTGCTCACCTTTCCATATACCATTATTACCAGTTCCCACCACCTCCTCTCTGCAGTTCCACCTTACTCAGGCATGTCCTGTGCCTTGAGGAGTCATAACCTCCACCATATGAATAAGTACACCAAACTGTGCATCAAGATGTGGTGTTTGTGTCTCTATCTAAGCCTTTTAGAAATTCACATGGAAAATGGCAAAATTCAATTATTAGCTTACTCCTTGTGAAAGTATAAGTTAAGAAATGGCTTGGGAGAACCCGTTGGGTCTCTGTGGGCTCTCTTTGCTTCTCAGGATGGCTCAGAGCATAACGTGCTTTGCAACACACTGAGGCTAGCCTGGGCCATGGGGGTTTTCTGAAAGACCTGTGGTCTCTCTTTCCTGGAAAGATTATGCTGGTGTAAAGCAGCTTGTTTTGCTTTGTTTTGAGGAGGGATTGTTTCTGCTTCGGTTTTTTGATGGTTAGTTTTTCCTGGTTGGCATTATGCAACACAAAACATACACCCTGTAGGCATGGCACATTGCAACATAGAGAAGGCCCAGGTGCTCTTCATGGTGAGAAATGTCTCTTTCACACAGATTGCATCTCAGCAACACCTTCTACACTCGTTCACAACTTCTCCAGCTTCTAACCTTGAACAAGATCACTGTATCCACCTTTCCTTCACCAGGTATTGCATAACATTGTCCCTGGCAAAACTGTGATCTTCTTCAAGGGAAGTTTGACATTCAAGAAGTCCCAAGTCTGTTTTAAGTGTCTTCTAAGAAATCTGTCGGCAGACAGGAGTAAGCATGGGAAAGAAATACTGGAAATGTTTGATGGGCCAGCAGCATTCCCCAGACCAGATGAATGCTGATGTAGATATTGTATGGACTTTAGAAAGGATCATGGACCCATGTGAACCAGTGGGACCTGGGTAATTTTTCTTTAAGTATAAATATAAGAAATATTCCCAGTGCATCTCAAAAAATCTGAGAGCTATACGTAAATGATATACCAATATCAGGATATAGCTTTGTGTATTTTTATTCACTAGAGATAACTTTGTTGTTTTACACACACAAATCACATGTGTAAGGAACATTGAGAAATGAGGTACATGAAGAATGCATGAGAAGGATCTTAGAAGACAGCACTCACCGGGACATTACCCAAATCCTCTCATGAGGAAATGAAGAGGACAGAAATGGGAGGACAGCTGCCTTTGAAATTGCTCCACATTGTGAGGAATCTCTCCAGAGGAATGGATGTACCACCTTCCCCTTTCTGCAATAGGAAATGTGTTCCTAGCTTGAGAAGAGGCAGAAGGTGCAAACTACAGCAAGAGTCAGCCCTATCCAAGTATCAGCTTGTTCCGCAGACAGATTAGTCTAGATAGCTCCCTGCTCATACTGCCTGATGTCTTACCTACCATGGGGGAAATCCAAGCTAGGTGCTGGTTTGCTCTATATGGATTCACCCTATGACTCCACACAGGTACATAGGATCCTGAAAGGACCCTATTCTAGTCACCGAGAGTTTTATCACCATGGTCCTGATCAAAGAGGAATTTTTACTTGGAAAACAATTGCCTTATTTGAGGTCTGTCTTACTGGTAACTGTTATATCCCTGTGAATTGAAATAGTTTTCAATATGAAGACACCATCTGGGAATTTTTAATGCCCTAGAGAAGAGTCATCCTATCTTTGCTTTTTAATTTATTTAATTCCCAATGATTTGAAACTGTCTGCATGGGCTTGGACTACTTTTAATATATTAAAAATCTCACAATAATATGCAAGTTATTTGCAAGTGGAGGTGAAATATATTTTGGGTGTTTCATTTTCACATTTTTCCAGTGTGTGCTTTTATGTGCATGTGGATGTGATTACAACTTCACATGGATCAGAGTGCAGGTGAGATGATTTCTAAGCGTGATGGTACCATTAAGCATATTCCATCCTTGAGCGTAATTCCCCCATAAGCAATGGCCATGTATTCAATATAGAAGCAGAGTCAACCACAAGATGTGTGCAATAGTCAGATCAGTATTTTACCTTAAACTGGATGCTGCTGCAAACACAGCTAATCTCCCGTACTTGTTTTCCTTTCTCTTTCTCAGGTTTGTGTATCTTTCATCCAAACAGCTTATTACATGCTAAGGAAGTCCCTTGGCCTAAATTTTGATTCTATCTTATTTACATGTCAGGAGTGCAGGCTGTGCTTGTTCCCATACTAACAGTACATTACATAATTTAATAATGAAAGTTTAGCCCTGAGAACTTTGCTGTGTCTCTTAAAGATGATATTTTCTTTTGCTTTTGTGGCTGGCAAATGTTGTTGCACAAATTGCTAGATGTAGCTGCGTCCATTTCACGAAGCCCAGCTTGTATCTTGTATGCTTTCCCCAAACAAGTGGAGTCTGGACAGAGGAACCCATTAATACTACCATGATGCCCATGGTACATACTTCCTATTAATACTACCAGAAGATGACTGCATGCAACTCTGCTCTTTACCCAGATCCTTGTTACAGAGTTCTGTGTCATCACCAACATTATTTCCAACGATGGAAGCACTACTAAAGGCAAGGCAAAGTTTTTCCAGCACTTTTATATTTCTGCCTGCAAATTTTGTAAGGAAACTTTAAGAAACATGTAGTAAGTATCTAATTTTTTAAAAAAATTAGAGAAGCAATAAAGTAAATTGGAGTAAGGATAAGTTAGGCTCTAGGAGGTAAGCAAAGAGACTATAAAAGAGGGATGGAAATAATGAAGGCCACCTGTTTTCTATCAGAAATAGAGCTTAGAGCTTAAAATCCATTCCCACAAGGACAAAAAGATGTGTGTGACATGTGAGGAAATGAACTCTCCAGGATGTGCCTTGGGAGTGCTCTAGGACAGAGGCATTTTGGAAAGAGGTGATAATGGCCTTAAAGGACAATAATGAGATTGTGGAACTCCTGTGTGTGGGTTCTGGGAAAAAAAAGATATATTTGCAAACCCCCCCAAAACAAAAGCTCCTGGAAAATACGAACAGCAGGGCTAATTGTAGACACTTGGAAAATGGAAAGACGTTTTCTTTTTTTTTTTTTTTAAACAGGAGCTGTTGTAATCTGGCTTCTGTTCAAGGCATAAGGAAAAATGTCTTGATTTCTGTTTCTGTTATGTGCACTCCTCACAGTCACAGCCTGAAAACTTAACATAAAGGAGATCATCAAAGGCTAATCCAAAATATTCCGCCACACTGCTTATCAGTCATTAGCCTGTTTTCATGGATGGGTCCATTTTTACCCATCCATCAAATAAGACCTTAGGAAATACTTGCATACCTAATGGACAGATATATCAGCCACTTAACTTAAGTTGCTACTTCTGATCATAGTAATCTAAATTATATAAATGATGGTGAAATTGTACAATAACAGCTCTAGACTCCATTACCCATAAGAGTGGATCCATGGCTGACAACTCTCTTTTGGCTGCTGACATCTCTGCATTGCTTGCTGTCATCTTAGCTGAGATTATAACTGTGTTCCTGAGCAGATTCCCTCTGAAATCCATGTTTCTTATTCTAGTTACACTCATGATCTTGCAGTAGCAACTCTGTGAAAACGGTGTTGAATGGTAGGTTTTCAGAGATACTTTTTTTTCTGAATCAATGGCAGGAATCTCTGGTTTCCTGTTCTGTTTCAAGGACTCAAAGAAAAACCTTGAAGGCTCTGACTTTGCTGTGAAATATCGCCAGACTGTTGATCACTAAGGTCTGCAGCAAAGCCCATCTTTTTGCCAAGGCTGCTGAAAAACAAGACAAAGATAGACTGTTTAAATTAGAAGTAGAAATTTGTGTGATTCTGCTCTGCAGTTGGGGATTTTTGCAGTGCTTAGTGATTACCTATTATCTTTGTTGCAGCATTGCCCTGCTGTTGATAACTGTGCCGGTTTTGTTTAAAGCATTGATCTGGTTATCTGTTGTCCTTGCTATTTGGTGAATCTTAATGGCGTCCTAAGCTGACTCTTTTTTTATATTCCATTTGTATTTGCTACTTAGTGCTGAGAAGCATGATTTATAAAGTTAGAGACCCTAAATCCTATTTAAGGAGGAAAGAGGAATCTTGCATGATTTTCTTAGGTTGGTATAGCGTCTTTCCATAACCTCAGGGTCTCACAGCCCATTATGTCCTTTAGAGTGCATCTTGATGTGAGCTGGTCTGATGCATAATAGACTTCAACTTAGTCCCCCAGGAGCACACAGTAAAAAGCAACAGGGAGGGGGTTTTGAGAAGTACCACAGTGCTGTTGTTGAAGTCTGCTGCCCAGTTTATCACCTGCCTTACCTCTCCAGAAGGGGCTATCACTCACAAAGCATTTGGATCTTCCACTA
>JAVFHW010071674.1:0-13109 GCA_032159205.1 Eurystomus glaucurus suahelicus
TCTTCATAACTAGTTTCGGGAGCCTGTAGTAAGAGGACGTGCTTCTGAGTAGACCACCTCTATTATCTCGTTATCGATAGAACATAGTTTAGTTTTCCTTAGATAGTGGTGGCAGAGGGTGTTGGATTTTTTTTTTCTAGCTTCATTTCCCTGTCTTTGTTCCTATTTATTTCTTTTGCTTTGACTAATCCCTTGCTAAATACTGTAGAACTCTAACAGTGACTTGTTGGACTAGCAAATGAGGGTTCCATAACTCTTGTCTTTCATGTAATCACTCCTGCTGACTTTCTTAATAGGCATACGGCCTCCTATTGTGAATGGCCCAATGCCAGCACGGCCACTGGTTGCACTCCTGGATGGACGAGATTGCACTGTGGAGATGCCAATCTTGAAGGATGTTGCTACAGTGGCATTTTGTGATGCTCAGTCAACTCAGGAAATCCATGAAAAGGTGGGCAAGAAGATGTGCAAGCGTTCAGACAGAGCACAGCCTCTTTGAGTAACCAAAGCAGAGATTGATTTGAAATGGTTCTTGTTGTAGGTGCTGAATGAGGCAGTAGGAGCTCTGATGTATCACACCATTACCCTTTCTCGTCAGGATCTGGAGAAATTCAAAGCCCTCAGGGTCATTGTGCGTATTGGCAGTGGCTATGACAATGTTGACATCAAATCTGCTGCAGAATTAGGTATGATGACACCATTAGGGCTTTGTTGGGATCAGAACTGAATGTGAAGTGGAACACTGCACATGTTTTTCTTTTTTGTAGCTGACTGCATTTAAAACCTTTTATGTAAAAAGGTTTGGAGCTGCTTAGTATCAGGCATCTTTAGGAAGCTGACCAATATCAGAGCTGGTAGGTGTCCGGAAAGAAAGATTCTCAGTTCTCAGGTTGCTCTGCTGTAGATGGCAGTGTCTTTGCTACTGTTTGGGATTCAGAAATTTGACTACGGTGTCTAGGTAACCTTTACTGTTTGGGGGGAAGGACTGAGCAAACTGATGTCTGAAAGCAGCCTGCAGATGCTGATTCAGGATAAACTCACTGTAAATGCTTGATAAGTGGGTTTTCCTGTTAATTTTTTTATATGCAGGTTGGTTCTGATTCAACACTTTTATTATTGATCCCTTTAGAGCCCTAGGCATGTGAAGAGTCTCTGGATCAGGTGACAAAAAGCTGCTGTTTATTAAACCTATGGCAGTGAGACTTCTGGACCTTGTAGTCTCCTAGGTGAGGTGGATCATCTAAGTACCCTGCCCCTTCTTTTTTAGGTTTGTGTCAATGATCTGAAACCTTTCTTAATGTAGCACAGATCAGATCAAGCTTAAATCAAATGCAATTATTTATATATGAAATCGAAACAGGCATTACAACTTCCAGATCTGCAGGAACAGATGAATTGCAAATGAATGGAGAGCACCTATTGGCCTTGAATTAGGTCTGAAGGGTCTTCTCGTCTGAGTGATTCAACTGAATAGTCTCAAGAGTTCCTGGCAAGGTCTTTGGGTCTCATACAGCCATTACATTTTTGGGCTGAGACTGGAACCTAATCTATTCTTGGGGTTGTCCACCTAAAGTCACTATCCATACCTGATTCATTCAGGTTCAAAGCTTTCCCCTCACTCCACGCTCATTAACCCAAGGAGAAATGAGTCAGAGTTGTTGTGCTTTGGAGCGATAGTATGGTGATGCTTATGCATGGCCAGATTTGAGTTTTTTGTGGACAATTAATGATTATTTTCATGCTTAGCCAGGCCCTTTAATTCATTTTGAGGTAAGATACTGTTCCTTATGTGTTCTGAATCTTCAAATCAGACAAAAAAGCTGTTGTGTGTGTTTTCTTACATTTAGGCTTAATATTGCATGTAAACACAAATTTTTGTCTAGCTGTGTAAGAGATGAATGCATGCGGCTCATCTGAAGTGGAACAGAATGGTAACTAGTGAGGTTAAAAGAAGTTAGGTTTCCCTATCCCCCCTCTTCCTGTTCTCCAAGCTGTATGTGTGGCATTATGGCACAATTGCAAAGGATCTGCGAGAGAAAAGGAGTGGATATCTGGAATTGTGTGTGGCCATTGCTCTCAAAGTTCTCTTGGGAAAGTGTGGTCTGAGTTTAGTTGAGAGTCTCTTCTGCAATAGGCTTAAGAAAGAGTGATACATTGCTGAATTTTATCTGCCTTCAACCATTGCCTAGATTTTATTCCTAGTTTTTAGATAGGCGGTGGACTTTTAAGGAGAAAGAGTTTCCTTGGTTTGGCAAATGGCTAGGGTTATGTTTGGCCAGAGACTATTTTTTCATCTAGTTATTTTTATTTCTTGGCTGGGTTGTTGAGTGAAGGATAGCAGCAGTGAAGTGATATGTTGCCAGCCTTGCCCCTGGCTCCCCTGGCTCCCCCCTCCCCTCTTTTTAATTTTTTTTTTTTTTTTTTTTTTTAATAATCAGCTCAGGAATTACCAGATTTTGCTGCTGTGTTCCATCTTTCTCTTCCGTAACAGTAATTTGTGCTTCCAGGATTTTAACTCTGTTTGCATTAGTAATCTACCTGATAGTTCTAGCCATGGGGTTTATGGTCTCTTGTGGCTGGTATGTTACTGTAGAGTGGGAATGTTACTTGTTGTTATTTTTAAGTGTAACTTCAAATGGATTTTTAGAGAGGCTCCTGTGGCTTCTCTCTGTGTTTAATGAGTTAGTTACTTATTGTTGCTCCTGGGGAAGCTGATGCTTGCAGTGAGCATCTGGACTGCGAGGCATGAAAGAGCTCAACCATCTGTCTTAATTCTTCTCCAGCCTGCCAGTTAATCTGTCAGGAGTCTCTCTGGAACGAGTGCATCTTTTTGGATGCAGATCTCCTAAACCAGTCAGTTTCTTGCATCACTCATATGACCCAGTTTTCTCATTTCAGCCTGTTGGTTGGTGTTTTTTTGTTGTTGTTGGGGTTTTTTTGTTGGCTTTTTGTTTGGTTATTTTTTTGTTGTTTGTTGTTGGGTTTTTGTGTGTTTGATTGTTTGTTTGTTTTGTTTTGTTTTATTTTGTGGTTGTTTTTTTTTTTTTTTCTGCTGGTGCGATTCTCTAGTGAATCAAAGGGCTCTTTGCAAGGAAGGAATGGTGTTTCATGGGGGTTAAAAACGGGCTGGTTGCATATGTGTTGCTGTGTTAGAGCTTCTGAAATGAATCCTGTGTTCCTTGGCAGTAGTTCTGGAGCGCTTGTGCCTGAAGAGCTCTATGTTGTTTTAGCGTTGTGATGCTAAAAGTCTTATATGACCTCTATGGCTTTGTAGGCATTGCAGTTTGCAACATCCCTTCCTCCTCAGTGGAGGAGACTGCTGACTCCACCCTCTGCCACATCTTGAACCTCTATCGCCGTGTTACTTGGCTACATCAGGCTATGCGGGAAGGGAATCGGGCCTCGAGTGTAGAGCAGATTCGAGAGGTGGCTGGAGGCGCTGTGCGTATCCGTGGGGAGACTTTGGGCATCATTGGACTAGGTAAGTAAGTGATGGGAATTGCTAGATTGAAAAGTGAACTGTGAAAGTTTTTGGGAACCTAAGAGTCACACACTGAAAAAAGTGATAATTTTACAGCTGTTCATTGTGAAGCACACTGACTCATAAGGAATGCTAGTGCCCTGTTCTGTGATGCTGGATATCTTCAAGAGTTGGGTGTATGTCATGGGATTGGGGACTTTTTTTCATATTCAAATGGCTAGAAGAATTGGAATGTTCAGACAGCTCATCTCGGTGACTGTTTCCTGTATCGGTAACAAAGCCACCTGAAAGCTACCAATTCCTTCTCCAAGTTCTTGTAATCAGATTATTACTGCCTCTGACTCAGGGTCCAGATTTGGTTTGAAAAACCAAGCTCCTTCTAGCCTAAGCTCTGGCTATTGCATGGAGAAGGACTAAATTAGCTACCTGGGATTAGCACTGAATAACCTCCTCTGGATCCCTGTGGCAGTCCTAGGGGTTTCCAGGGCTGCAGTACCTTGGGCCCTGGCAGCAAACTCCAGTGTAGGCTCCCAGTCTACCCCAGTATCTTGTCTTTAAAGTTTGTTTTACCTTTCCTTGATGATTGTGGGTTTTCTTTTGTGAAGGCCGAGTTGGACAGGCAGTGGCTCTGCGAGCCAAGTCCTTTGGCTTCAACGTGATTTTCTATGATCCGTATCTGCCGGATGGAGTGGAGCGATCCTTGGGTTTACAACGAGTAGGAACCCTGCAGGATCTACTAATGCACAGCGATTGCATCACATTGCACTGCAGCCTGAATGAACATAACCATCACCTCATCAATGACTTCACTATTAAACAGGTGCAGCAGGAGCTTGATTTCCCCCACAGAGAACTGTGGAAATGAATGCAAACAGAAACTGCTGCTTTCACAGAGGCTGAGAGCGTGTGAATCCTGCTGCCTCTGTCGTGTGCCTCCTGCTGCCTTTGGAGGCTGGGAGCGTGTGGATCCGGGTGCCTGTGCTTTGTGCTGTATAAAATTTAATGTTAAGAGAAGAATAGGATTGGCTCTTTTTGCCAACTAATTTAATTTATAAAGAATATTTTAGGCAATTCAATAATTTCAAATTATCTTTAAAATGCATAATTGACTCTGCTGGCTAGCACCAGATGTGGTGCGGCTGGGACTGTGTAAGTTTCTTCACACAGCTCTGCCAAAGCCTCTCTGCCCAAGCCCACTGCAAAGTCAGTCTCGGGCTCTACTTTGCTAGTCTATGAGCGCTTTTCAGTGTTTCCATGAGGGACATCTGGATGTTGTAGTCCAGTTTTGTATAGCTGGATACCTGATTCATGTCCTCTTTCTTTTTTAATGTAGTAGGATGAATATGGAGTGCAAAACTTGAGAGTTCTGCTTTTGCCCTTGTTGTCTTGTGGTTTTGTTTGTTCATTTTTAAAGCAAATTTCTCAAGCATTGCTTGCAGGCATTTCCCCTGTGGTTAGCTTTGCAGTGAGAGCACTCCTAGTTCGTCCAGGCCTCATCTAATCACTGCAGGCTCCTGCTCATTTCCAGTAGACTTCCCAAGATTCACTTAGCTTCCATGAAAAGTCTCATTCTCAACCCACTTAATATTTTTCTTCTTCCAGATGCGCCAGGGCTGCTTCTTAGTGAACACAGCCCGGGGAGGGCTGGTAGATGAGAAGGCCTTAGCACAAGCCTTGAAAGAGGGGAGAATCAGAGGAACAGCGTTGGATGTGCACGAGTCTGAGCCTTTCAGGTAATGTTGCACCTGCATGCCTGCTGCTATCCTGTGACTCAGCTACACTGGAGGATTCCTTCCTTTTCTTGTTACTTGAGTTACATTGATGCCCAAGAGAACAGATGAAGGTATCATTTCTGGAGAGAAACCACTGTTTTTCACCTCTTCCTACAGCTTTGCTCAGGGGCCCTTAAAAGATGCACCCAATGTGATCTGCACCCCTCACACTGCCTGGTACAGTGAGCAGGCTTCCATTGAATCCAGAGAAGATGCAGCTAAAGAGATTCGCAGAGCCATTACAGGTAATGAGGAAGACTGTGTGCTCTGCAGCTGCTGCTGAATTAGTATTCTTTTGTTAGTTCCCTGCAAGGATTATGCTGATTGTTCTGAAAACTTAGACTCAGTAACTGGTTTCTGGAACTGGAGCCGAAGTTGATAATTGCCTCTTTGTCTTCTGAGAATCCTGTAGCTAATGCTGGAGTGGCACTTTCCCTGATGCCACTGGAAAAAGTACTAGCACATCTTCCAAATCCTTTGCAATACTTCCTTTGACAGCTGTACTCCACAGCTTTTTTCTGGAGTGGTACACATTATCTCTTGGGGAAGGTGAGTTTGTAGTCAGTAATTTCTATAAGATCACAGAAGTGGGAAGGAAGGATCAGTCTCTTCTTTTTTTTCTAGAGACCAGTTGTTCAGAGGAGGGTCTCCCCTGCCCAGTGTTACCCTGTGGTAACACTGGTATATGGAAAAGATGTTGCACATTTCCTTTCTACTTTTCTTTGTAAATGCTTCAGGGAATGAACCTCTTGTACTTGTGTCCTGGGTTTTTTGTCATTCTTGGTGCTCTTGCAGGTCACATACCTGATGCTTTGAGGAACTGTGTTAACAAGGAGTACTTGCTGTTAGCAGCTCAGTGGTCCAGTATTGATCCTGCAACTGTCCACCCAGAACTCAATGGAGCTGCAGCTTACAGGTGAGATAATGTAGGTTGTCCAAGTTACTGCTTCCAAGCATATCTTCGTACTGAAGTAGGCCAGCATCTCTCTTTGGGTTTGAGAACTGCTAGTAGCTGCAAGAAGGTATGTTTCTGTTCCTATATACTCTGTATATGAGCTCTTTCCAGAAACCGAACAGCAGCACTTCTGAAGCTGTAGTAGGATTTAACATTTATTTGGTCATATTTAGTTCCAGCTGCATACTGGTTAATTTTTCCAAATCCTTGCAAGACCTGCCCAAGAGATATATTAATATAAGAAACCCTGCTGGATGCTTGAAAAGAGGTCTGGATCTTAACATTTAGAAGTTGTGCATATCATTAGGGCTGTATAAAGAAAGCATAATTTTTAGCTGCAGCCCAAATATGGACTGTTGGAATCCTAGAATGGTTTGAGTTGGAAAGGACCTTAAAGATCATATAGTTCCAACAAAGAGACATTGTCCAGTGTATTTGGGCAGTGGTGTATTTCAGTTTGTCTGTTACAGATGTGCCAAGAGATGGTGGGGAGGTTTCTTCCTTTCTGTTTTTCTTCCACCTGCAAAGTAGGAAATAGATTCTTTTTCCTTCTCTGAGAGATCTACAGAGGTTTGGATATTTATAGAGATGGCACAGGGAGGCAGAAGGGAAGTAATGGAAGAATAGCTCATTAGCAATTAATGAGTATTGCTCTCCTATTTTTCATTTTATGTCTGGCTGTTTTATTAGTTCATCTCCTTACTTTTTCTGTCTTGGAGCCCAGTGAAGGATAACTGGCATCTTGCACTCCTCCTGCTGATGGGGAGGGAATTTCCAGCCCTTCAGGGTCCCTTCATACAGTGCCTCACACTATTTTCCACTGGAGAGAAACTTTTTGACCTGTTTTTCAAATGCTTAGTATGTGACCTGACACTGTCTCTGCCTGTCTGAGAACAGGTGTCATTTGGTTTTGGGATAGAACTGCTTCTCTTCAGCTCTGGAGACTTTCCCTGTGTTCGATCTCAGAGCATTTCTGTTAGAGAGATTTGTATTCAGCAGGTGCCCAAGGGCACAGCTTCTTTCCCCTTGCATATCTCTGTTGGACAAGCCTGTAATTTCTGTGTTTCTGTTGGTTTTAGGTTTCCTCCAGGAGTAGTGGGAGTAGCCACCCCTGGGCTGCCAGAACCACCAGTAGTGGAAGGGATTGTAGCTCATGGGATCCCTCCTGTTTCTCACTCTGCACCGTGTACCCCTTCCCCAGGAGAGACAAGCAAACTGGATGCAGACAGAGAGATTCCTGCTGACCAATAGCAGCATCCTTCTCTCCTCTCCTCTGGCAGCAGAAAAAAGTAGGAGAGTATCTCCTGCTAGGACCTGCTTTAACACCCTACAGAGACTGTGTTTCCTGTTCATACAGGACGGGAGAATGCATTTCATTACTGGCAAACTTTAGCTCTTGCCTTTATTTTGTAACCTTTTAGTTTTAATCAGTCAAATCTTTCTCCTTCCCTAGGGCAGGGCAGCAGTGACCTTGCTTCCCCTCGGAAATACTTGGTTTAACAAATGAGTTTTCCCATATATCAGCCTCGGTCATCTATGACAGGGAACTATCCTTGTGTACTGGAAAAATGGAGCTGCCTGATCAGGGATGGCCCTCGTTGTTCCTAACACCAGACTTCAGTGCACAGTCTTCAGTTGTGACTTGTAGCTTAAACTTAATATGGCTGAACCTCTCTTAAGTGTAGCCATGGGGAATGTTAGACAAATATTAGTGAACTGGAGAAGTTGTCACTCTTGTCTTTATTATGCCCTTGGTAGAATGCAGCCTAGGCTCAGCTGTGTATTTGCTTGTTTAAATCATGGTTTCCTGTGAGAACAGACATAGTGCAGGCATTGCTAGTTCTTGACCATATAAAGTTTTGTCTATGCAGTACTAGGCCTGAAGTTAAAAATAACAGTCTTAAAGCCACCCTTGTAAATAATTTGGAAGGGATTAAAATGCTATCAAATGTGTTGTGGTGGCCACTGTGTTTGTAAGGCTTCAGAATAGCTCACCCTGGAGTCTGTGTAAATTGAAGAAGGCAAGAGAATGCAGAAATAGGAAAATCTTGCACTGGGGGACGGCAAGTAGCAATAACTTGCGGTTGCAGGTTCCTAACACACACGTACCTCACAGTCTAATAGTGATGTTGATCCTTAAGGTATCAATCATGTTAGAATTCTAAGCTTTGTTCTGCAGATTTTGATTATTTTTTTTGCATAACTGCATCAACTAGAAGTAACATACTACTTGTCTCTGTGATGATAGAGAAGGCAGCTTTTAAGTGTTGACCAAATTACTTTAGCTCGGCTAGAATACGCTGCACCTGCAACAGTGGGCAGGGCAAGATTGGTTTTTTGCATTAATAAGCTTTGTGATACTGAAGGAGAAAGAACACTCTGAGCTTGTCACCTGAAGCCAAGTCAGGATTGATGCTTTCAAGTCTTTTCCCATTTCCCAAATGACTGAATATGAAGCACTTCTTTGAGGGGTATAGTCTTCAGTAAAACAGATTCCATGGGAGAAGATTTTCCAAATCTTCCTTTAATTTCATCTTGTTACACTTTAGTTATAGCCTTTCCATGCACAAGATGTAACGATTCCATTTGATTTGTTAATGTTGTGTGGGTATGTTGAGGTAGGTGTTATATGGGAGACGTGCCCTCTGTGCGGGTTTGTCTGCTTTCCTTGATCCTTCACTCTTGTGCATCTGGAAACTGAACACCTGGGAACAGACTGGAAACACATCTTGGGGTGTGGACAAAATACTCCCTTTAGGCTGTTTACAGTTTGGGAAGCTGAGGAAAGCTTTCAGAATCACTAAGTCTTCAGATTTTTTCCTGGTTTTATTTTTTTTCTCTAGTACTGCCTTCATATAATGGCTTACTACTGATACAGTGAAATGATTTATTCCTTTCTCCTCCATCCTTCCACTCCACCCAGCAATTCAAGAAAGAAAAATATGCAAGTAGACTTCAGGTGTTTTCTTACAGGTTTTACACTTTAGCTGTTTAGCATTAGTGAGATGATGCTAGTTCCGTAGTGCTGAGTGTCCTTTTTTGATAAGGTATTTGTCTTGGTGAAGGTTCTTAGGTTCTCTGTTCTTGTGGATGATGCTGTTTCTACTTAATATTCATATACCTCCTTGGCTGCTCAGGTTTAGCAGATCGGACTGGGACTGGTGGTAGGCACAAGGTACAAGAGAACCTTTTCCTGAACAAAAGCCTAGAGCTCAGAAGCGCTTTGCTTGTGGCTCTACCTGAAATAACCAGCAGCACTCGCCCGAGTTCTCT
Source organism: Eurystomus glaucurus suahelicus (assembly GCA_032159205.1). Classification (NCBI taxonomy): domain Eukaryota; kingdom Metazoa; phylum Chordata; class Aves; order Coraciiformes; family Coraciidae; genus Eurystomus; species Eurystomus glaucurus. The sequence continues at coordinate 9,482 of JAVFHW010071674.1, forward strand.
AATCTCTAGGAAGTCTAAATTTTAGAAGCTACTAGCTCAGAAAGCTGCTTTTCTGACAGGCAGACGGGGAAACATTTTCAGGGACTGAGAGTGCGTATTCTGTCTTACCACATTAGAGAAGCAGCCTGTCGATAACTACTCTTTCCTTATTGGCCGCTGAAAATTTCTGCGCTGCTTAGAGGTTTGGGTCTAAGATTTTGTGGTAAGGGGTTTCTAGTGATTTCTTTGTGAATACAGAGGATTAGAGTATATTGACCTTATCCCTTCTAGAGCACAATGCAAGATGGATTTATTTTTTTAAAGGAGGCAGCAATTGTTTTTTTTTCTTAACTGTGAGTATCTCTATAGACCAATCAAATAACGGAGCAGAGGAAGAGTGGAAAGATCTCATTTGGGCAACACTTGAGTTTCCCAATTCTTGCTTTGGTGCCTAGATACACTGGTGACTAGTACGTGTAGGAATTAAATAATGGATGTTTTAAGAAGTATTTCCAGTTACGGGTACTAAGGCGTTGAAGCTGACAGCATTGATGGTGGCTCCGTTTTATCCAGCACCATGTAGGCTTGTGATTGGATATGAGAGCAGTCTTCTTCTTGATTAAAGCCATTGCAGAAAATGTTGAGGTAAAAATGAATAGAACCCTTATCATGACCTCAAGGAAGGACTCTCTTTGTGCTTATAGGTTTACTCTGCTTGTACATCATTTGTACCTCTGCTTACAGACTGAACCTATTATCACCAGACAAAGGCTGTTCTGAACAGATAGCTCAAGAAAAAATTTACCAGTACAAAAGTACCCTGTGGGCTTCTCCATCCCCTGAGTGCCAAGTCCTTTGTTAGCACTCTGCTGTGTGATACACAGACTTGCAGCTCCCTCTCCCAAGCTTAGAGCGGTATACAGAAGTGGAAGGATTTGTTGTTGTTGTTGTTGTTTTTATTAATGCCTTCCTTCAGAACTAACGCAGAGCTTAATCCCAAAGAACAGAAGTCTCCCAGGGTGAGGCAGGAGTGCCCTAGCTGCACTAATCTGCTTACAGGAGGTGCTCACACTGTCCCAAGGTACATTCTGTTTGTCAGGGTCACTGCTGCTGACCAGCTTTTTTATAGAGGACTCAGAGTTTCAGAAATATATTTTTGTAGACAATGACTAAACTGTGAAACATTGAAATAAAGCATGTAAACAAACTTACAGCACTGTCCTCTGTACAGATATTTTTCTCACTTCAGATCTCTCCTGACTTATTAGAAAATGTTTGATTACTTGGATATATTTTAATAAAGTTCTCCAAAGAACATGGCTGCTGTCTATGGAAGGGGTGGCCTTGGATACAATGTTGAAGGGGAGGACTGAAAACCTGTAGGAGTGAGTGTGTGCATCAGTCCTGCTTTTCTCAAATGAGGTAAGTTGGATCTTCCACACAGTCACTCCCTGGGTCAGCCGCTCTGGCAAATGACTTTCTTTGGATTCTAGAGTATTGACTGTCCATCAAGGCTGTGAAGGTGGCAGACTGGAGAAGAAGTTATCTTCAGCAGTTAAGGGACAGCTTTGGAAATAGCCTGGTGGTTACTTATGTCACTTCTCACAAGCTGAAATTGTGGTAACTGGTTTTGTAGCCTTTTAAGTGTGCAGTTTAAATGTATGTGTTTAAACAGCAGTAGCTGCCTTTGCCCATTTACAGTAAAATAATATTCGGAATTAATATACAGAATTAGCCCATGACATGAATTTTTCTAACATATAATAAAAGTTGGTGCAATGGAATTGGTATAGAGAAGTGGTTAGCTATCTCAAAAAATCAAAGTAAATTCATGTTTTATGGCCTATACTCCCTGTGTTGATCATTAATGAAAGTTAGGAAATGCCTTCCTATGCTTGCTGGATGATCCCACTATTTGTCTAGCTAGTGCTGTGTGTCTTGGGAATATCCAGTGCCATGCTCAGGAGATGGGAAATTCTAGCCTGCTTTATCATGGCAATTTCAGTCTTGGAGCTGGTGGAATGGGAAGGGGACATAGGACCACTCGGAATCTTTCACATGGTGGTGCTATTTCTAATATGTAGCTGATGGTCTTATTATTTCAGTAAAGAAACTTAAGACATGAGGGCAAAGCCTGGTCTTCCAAGAATGTAGTACTCATCTTGGATTTACCATGGCAATCTCTTAGATGCAAGACAGTGGCTCTGCTACTCCTCAGGAATGTTTCATGTAGGTATTGGCTCCTGTACTTAAAAAGGGGGGAGGTAGGGGAGTTTGTAAAGCCAGCGGCACATAGTGAATCAAAACTCACAGACGCTGTACAGCAGAGGAGGGTAAAGCAGATTTCTGATGCCACTAATGTTTGTTCTTATGTAGTTATTCAAAATACCAAAGGCAGACCTCGCTTCCAAAAGTAAGTCTTTTGAACCATTGTTGTGCTGGTTCAGCCATCATCACTTTATGCTGCCATCAGTTGCCTGGTCACACAGGCCAATGCTGAACTCAGCAACATCCCCTTGGAAGTCTTTCAGCCAGTCCTGCCATAAATTCCTCTGGGCCCAGCTCCTCTGCCATCCACTGTGGTGCCAGCATCGCCTGCTGGACACAACAGACAGAGATGGCTCCTCAGCAGCCCTTCACGTGGAGGGACACCACCATGAGAGCTCAGCAAGGTGCAACCACACCCAACAGGAGGCTCTTCCAATTGATCAGCTTCTGGTGGATATAATCCTGGCCTCACCCATCACTCCAACCATGAACACCTGCGTCAGGGCAGAGCCACAGGTGGGCCAGGTTCTGCCTCTGGAACATGAAGCCAGTAAGAGAAACAAAACATTCTGCTAGGTTGTGACTCATCCACAGGTCAACTCCAACTTGGGGCCCACAACTCAGGCCCCAGCACTTCAACCATCTCTTAATGTAATAATCTGTTTTAGAATCTGCTCAGTACTTTATCTGTGTGCCACATCAGGACTAAAGTCACACCGTAAAGAGTACAGATAATGGGATGGAATGAGGAAATACACTTCTGAGGACAGGCACATGCTCCAAACTGGCGCTGGGCATCACCTTACCCATTCCCCAGTGCGGTAAATGGCATCCCTCTGACCGGAAAGCGCAGGTGAAATGTTGTCATCTACTTACAACAGCCTTGCAAACCATTTTGAGTGAATGAAGGTGAAAGCAAGCAACTTGCCTTTGCTGCTGCTCGTTCCGTGTCCAATGTGGCTCTCCCAGAGTGAAGAAACTGCACACACAGGAGGAGCAAAATTTATTTGCACAAGAATATCCTTGTTTTGGTGTGGGGTACAGCGACTGAATAAGTAGGGTGCAGAAGAACGCAGGAGCGTTGGGTTGATGGTTGGACTCGATGGTCTTGGAGGTCTTTTCCAACCTTGGTGGTTGTGTGAGTCAATGGGCCCGCTCCTTGGCGCGGTTCCAGCCGCGGTCTGTACTGCGCCAGCAGAAAGCTGTCGCCTGGCGCTCCTCTGTCCGGGCTTGCGGCGTATTTTGTGATGTTTTCTGAAGCATGTGGAGCAGGAGCAGGCCGAGGCCGTTGCGCGATGCTGCAGGAGAACCGTTCACGTGTACGGGCGGAACGCGACCCCGCAGCTGTTAAGGGAATCATTTTGCTGCGGGCTTCCGCGCC
>JAVFHW010071678.1:0-10478 GCA_032159205.1 Eurystomus glaucurus suahelicus
TAGTAATTCTTTTCCAGACTCCTTAATATAATGAGGTGCCAACTACTAGGTTTTCACTTCATTTTATCTCGTTACTCTCTAGTCTTAAGCCCCTGAAGCATTAAGTGGTGCTTGTATCATTCACTTCAAAACAAGGAGATACTTAACAATTCCTCTTAGCATGTGTGCTCCTCAGAGTACTAGGATTAGCTTCATTGTCAGTTTTCAAAAATTAAATGTTTTTCCAAAAGCCCATCATATGAGCTACCCTTACTGAATTGGGGTTTACATATATCCTTATAGCTCTGCCAGATGATATTAGATACACTGATTTGACAGTATCCATCCAGCCAGTAATAACAGTACCATTTACCATGCTGTAATACAAAGCTCCCAAATTACTTCAGAATATACAGTCACAACTCACAAGGAAAAATATGCATTAAAGCATTTTACCCTTAGCTTTTGCAATCTGGTTTCCATTTGTACTATGCAAAGGTTTATGCCCACTTTGTAGAGAACTATGAACAATGTACCTTTGTAATAAATATTTTAACACACAACCTCAACATAGACACCATCATAATATGGAGAATCAAATATTTCTCAAGCTTATCATGGTAAAATTCAGATTGAAATTATTTCATAAACAAATATGTGTCTCCCAAATTTTCAGGAGACTATTCTTCTTCCTTAGTATCAAACATATCTGAGAGATCCAGCTGGAAATGTTCCTTGAAAATAAAGATATCTAAGATTTCTTGCTTTCATCTTACAGGGATATCTTTCATATTTAGTGATTTACCCCCACTTCCTACTAGCAATTTGTCTCTCACATGAGCAAGGTCAAACAGTGAAAAATAAAACTAATCCTTCCTTGTGATAAGATTCAAATATTTGTAGACAATTATAATATTTCTCTAGGTCCCAGAATTATTTTACAAGCTACCGACATTTAGGTCTCTATCTTTCCCTCACATTCAATATTTCTTGTCCTCAACTAGAAAACTCTCCTTTAAAATATTACTCTCTGCATTTCTGATGTTAATATTGTCACTAGCTATAGAAATAAGGATTTTTTTTCATATTCTGTTCATAAACAAAACACATTTTTATGTTATATCATAAAACGGTGTCATAAAATAGTGGTACTCCATCAATTCATATCCAGCAAGGATTGCTACAGTTTATCTATTTTCTTGCTAAAAGAAATGTGGCAACTATTGTATATTCTAGGTTGGAAAAGTACAATTCAGTTCTGTTTTCTGTGTCTAGTACATGACTGAACCTGATCAGATGTAGAAAGTAAACGATTGAAGTTTATTTCTTATTAGTAAAAAAAAATCAGTTATGTGGCTTCATATATAGTTATGTATATATGTACACACATATACGTATTCACACACATTTATCTACAATTCTAGTCCCTGCAATTTTCTTCTGTGTGAATAATTCACTCAACACTGATAGGCAGGCTTTTGTGCTCCAGTAACAACAGCTCCTGTCACTAAGATTTAGGGTGCATGGGGCACTTGTAATGGAATTATAAAATCTATTTCTAAACGAATGATTGATTCAATTCATTACCAGCTTTCAGTATAGAATAAAAACCTACCAAACCCTAGGAAAAAAAAAAAAAGTCATGAGGCAAATCCAAGTAATAATAAATCTCCTGTATAAATGTTAACAAAATGGACTCACAATGCAAAATTCACCCTGTGTTGCCACATTGAATACTCTATAAATAAAATATATTTTCTTTTCCGCTAAGTAACAATTCAGTGAATTAAAATAATTCAATGTAGCTGAAAATGCTTAAAAGCTGGCTGTAGCAGAGTGCACAGGAAAGGTCCTTATTGACTGATTAGCAATTTGTTTCTACAAACACTGCACAGCAGTTGCCCTACTTTGGAGCAGGCTATTAGAGCCTAATGAAAAATGTGCATTTTCATTAGAGTTAATGGTCTTGAACAGAAGCCCTATGCTTCTATGAGGCCTTATTCTGTACTTAAATTCTGGATTCATGTCTGTGATTATAGCTGTTGTCCCTTGCTTGTATAATACACCCACATTGCAGAGTTTAGTATTATGGTATGACTCCAGTGAACATGAGCAACAAAATCCGTCACTCTCAAAAATCCGTCACTCTCAAAAATCCGTCACTCTCAGATAGTGAAGGCACTGTCCTGTGAGACAAGTCAGCAAGTCTCTGTCAGCAGATGGGCTGAGGCCTGAACAGCAAAAAGCAGAAACGTTTTTTTCCTTTAGCTGGGTGTTTTCTGCTTTTGACATTTCAGGCTCTCACTGGACTAAAATCTTCAGCGCAGGGAGTGATTTGCTGTACATGACAGCTGAAGTTAAGAAGAGACAGGATAAGAGATCACATGGTAGATGAAGTTTAGGATTAATTAGAGATTCAGATTAATTAGGGATTTGGCTGCCCAGGACAGCACAGAGCTGCACAAGGTGCAGCTCCACAGAGGGGAGAACAGGGCAGTGTCCCAGGGCGATCTTAGCTGGCACCAGGCACAGAGCACTGGATGCCAGCGCAGCTAACAGGAGCCCCTGTTGTACAAATGCACAGTAACAAAAAGCTAAGGATAATCTAAATAGGCAAGTAAAACAGAAGAGATACTATTTCACTGTTTAACAGATGATAACAGAGGCAGAGAGACAGCAGCTAAGTGATCTTCCCAAGTCTTGTCATGTGAGCCATCCATACAACTTTCTTCTTCTGTCCTGATACTACTACACTACCATAATAGAGTTCTCATTTTTGTAATACGGGGGAGCATGTTTTGCACACTACACCTGTTCAGAGCTTGCAAATCAGCTGATCATTTTCACAACACAGTCACATTTGTACTAGCAGAAAGATGCTTCTCACAGTCTCTGGTCTTCCTATTTTTTTGATCCATCATTGCCTGTTTCCAGGTATATCTTAGTGAGGGTACATTGGACTGATTTTTGCATGGAGCTGTAGGTTTTCCCTCATATGTTATTTCGTACCTAATTTGGGAAAATGTGTCCAGACTAAGTGAGTAAATCTTTGTGACTGCATAAGTATGTTTACATGCATATGTGTATGTGTACACACACGTTACATAGTTTGTGTATATGATCAATTGTTTCTGTGATTTGGCTTCATGTGCATTGGAGCCAGTTCTCACAGACATCTTTGGTCTCACACAGAAATTATATGATGCATATACATGCCTGAATTTGAGACTTGCATTAATTTTCCTTCTGCTTTTATTACATTCCTGAGAACTGCAATGCCTAGTCCTTATCCAGTTCTGGTTCATAGTTTAAGTGGAATTTCCCAGAACCTATTATCCTAAATAATAAAATAACTGTCAATTTTCCTCTATTTCTCCTTTCTCATTCCTGAGGGATGATTTCTGGAGTATTCTTTCTTTTCCTATTTTCTGTTTATTCTTCATTTTTCTTTCCACTTCTTCAGCTGAAACAGGACTTGTGATGATAATGATGATAACAACAGCAGAATGGAATGTGATTTTTTTTTTTTGTGCTCTTAAGATTTTGCTTCCTGTAAAAAATTGCTATTGATTGTTCATGAAGGTATCTACAGCAACCCATTATTTATATCCACTCCAGTTCAGACTTTTGGGAGGGAATTACGTGGCTCATGATGGGAACAAGTGTTCTGTATCTGGAATATTATTTCTTGATTGTTAAGCTTCGTATAAGAAATTATTTTCTTAATTTCTTCCTTCTTGTCCCTTTTGCTAAGAAATAAAACCTTCTGTAGTTAATCTCAGGGAAATTAATATTTGCTTTCTTAAAATTAGAAACACATAAAAGGAAGGGCATGTTCCTACTCTATTTAAATGCACTGAGCACCTCAGTAACTCAACCAGTTTCATGACTCCCACAAACACAGTCCCTATACTCTGCTTGCAAATTACAAAGCAAATATCAACACCTGTTGATATCATATCTCCTTTAGCTCTTGGGTGTGTGGAAATATCCAAAACATCCATTTAACCTAAAATTTTCTCAAGCCTCCAACTGAAAGTGATGATCAGTGGTGGCTAAACTGTGGTCAGATAATGATTGGTAGTCCAAGGACTAATAAGGTATAATGCAGCCACTTGTCAGCTCTCCATCAATGAGCCACAGTGTTTTGGAGGGTTTATAATGACCTGTTGATCTGAGAACTGATGCCTCAGGGCAAGTTCATTCATACTAAACACTAAAACACTAAACGCTAAAAATACCTGGACAAACCACTGCATGCTGAAAACACAAGCTCCTCAGACGTCTCCATAGGCAGTGTTCACTCACAGTGCAAGAGGCTACTGCTGTATTTTCCATTTCAATAAACTTTGCATAATAATAAAAATACAGCAAATATTCCTGTGAATAGAATCCCCAAATGTCTCAAAGCTCCATTCTTCTCATCCTGTCACTTGGCACGTTCCTACCACTTCAGCTCCCACTTGCAGCTGGGCAGCTTCTTAACAGCAAGGGCGTATGCAAAGGACATGTCTTAAAAACACACTAAAGGCAGTTTGCAGGCAATCACATTAACTGAGAATACAATTACATTGAGAGAACTGTTTTACTCATTCTGATTGCCAAAGTGTCACCTAGCACAGTGCTTCTCAATCTCTTTAATTAGAAGGACAACTGATCTTTACAAAAATTGCATAGGCCAATTTATGTCGTGCTGTCTCTGTAGTTTTTATTTACAACCAAAGGGAAATTACATTTAAATTTTAAACTTCATACATTGCCTACATTTGCTAGCTTACTTGCATGTAAGTTTCCATGTATGGAAACATATAGAGCTTTTTACTACTATTGTTTCTGTCCTGTTGCACACCACCTGACAAAGTCTCACATAGTTTAATAAACACTAACCTATGGCCTTCAAAGGTATGAATAAAGAATTAGTCATTGGTTCATAATATTTGTGATATAAGCACAAGCACAGAGGTCTGACACATACCAATAGGGCTACAAGAAAGAAGTAAGACATGGTTGCAAGGTAAGGCATGTTTATAGGCAGGAGCATGAGTCAATATCTTAATTTGGAGCCATGAGTCAATATCTTAATTTGGAGCAGGCAGGAATTAGGAGGTTATGTCATGTTAGTTCCCCCCAGTTTTTAACATGAGCTGGGGAGGTTCCTGTTCAAATGTACAGAGTCTTTTCTTGCCCCCTCCCACCTCATCAGGTTGAATCTAGTCCCAGCCCTGCAAAAAGGGATCCTTTGGGTTGGTTTGGGAAGTGTTTTGGTTTTACTCTAAAAAGAACATGAAAATTCTGTTTTGGGGGGGGGTTTCTGATTTTTTCTGAATTTTTGGCATAAAGAGAGTACATTTCTTTCACTTCCAGGTAATGCTATTTAGTATTTAAAATGTATCTAAAGTCTTCAAGGGAAATTGGGGGTAGTCATCTTTCCTAGATCTCTCTTTAATGTCTCTTTAGAGTTCTTTCCAAAGCTGAGTTTGTCCAAGCCACCAGGCTTAACCTTCTATGCCTAGGGAATTCTGTATTTCAATAAATTTTGTAACTTAAAAAATAATACTAAAGGCTTTTTTTTTTTTTTCTGTCTAATACTTCCCTCAAGAGAACTTGTACATTTCAAAACACACTTTTACATTATCTTGAACTCGGAATGGTTTTTCTGCCTCTTGGAAGACAAGCTCTTCAGCTCTACAATACCTGTTCTTTCAGGGACACATTATCCTCCCCACTGACAGCACATGAAATTTACTGGAAGCTGCACATCTCAGAGAAAGCTGACATGAAAAATATGACTGTGTTGCTGCCCCCTCTGAGAATGTAGATGTGTTCTTTTGCTTATAAGCTCTATTATTATATAAAAAGTGAGAGGAAGAAAAGGCTATTACTAAATTTTAACCCAATACCTTTCCAAAAACTGACATCTGGTTTCATGCTTTCGTGAATGAATGGGAGTCACAAAATAATCTTCCCAATGGCTAATAGCTGGGCTGGCTTTCTGCAACAAACTCGGCTGACCTTAGAAGAAAAAGAAAATTGCATTATGCCAGACAGGGTCCAGATGCCCTGCCTTTTTCCACAACAACTCTTGCTATTATAGAAGCTTAAGGATATGTGGCTGTAAAAGGAAATCCTAGAGACATTACAGGACATATAATCCTATGTAAAATCTTAAAATATAGAGGAGGAATGAACCCATTGTAATTTTTTTTTTTAAAAGCATATCTGCTGCTTGGTTGATGTTGTTATAATCTGTCTTAAATTACCACTGTTAATTTAGTGCATTAGTCATCAATTATTTACAGCTAGACACAGGAGCATTTGTCATAAACATTAGAAGAAGAGAAGAAAAATGGCTCCTACTAATACTATTGTGTGTTTAATTTTGCCATCTAATGTGACCTAAGCCATTAGTCACTGATTTATTTTGTTCTGGAAAGGGCAAAAGATCAGTTATACAGTTGCTCAACAAAACTATAAAATATGTTCTACTGCATAACATAAGCCGACAATCACAACAGGAGAAAGAGGCTTTCTCATACCCTGAATCAGTAACTTTTATCAAAAAAAAAAAAAAAACAAACCAGAAATTTCTGCTTCCTCTAATGTGGTTCTTTTCTCTCTGTTCTGCCTCCCAAAGAGCACATAACAAGTCTACAAGGACTTGTATGTTAAAGGGATTGTCACGCCGTCCAGGAGGACCTGGCTGCTGTGTTGTGTGAAGCTCAGGATCACAGAGTTGCTGGGGCTGGAAGGCACCTCTGGAGATTGTCTATCATCCAGGCCCCAGCTCAGGCAGGGTCACCTGGAGTGAGTTGCCAAGGATCATATGCAGATGGGCTTTGGATGCCTCCAAGGACAGAGACTCCACAACCTCTCTGCACAACTTGTGCTGGTGTTTGATCTCCCTCTCTAAAACTATTTTTTCTTAAGTTTAAATGGGATTTCCTGCATTTCAGTTTGTGCTCATTGCCTCTTGTCCTGTCAACGGGCAGCACAGAGATGAGCCTGGATCTGTCTTCTTTACTCTACTCCTCTCACCACCAAATCAGGTATTTATGCACATGGATAAGATCCTCTGAGCCTTGTCTTCTCCAAGCTAAACAGTCCCAGCTTTGTCATCCTCTCCTCACAGAAATGATACTCCAGTCCCTTAATCATCTTTGTGACACTTTCCTGAGCTCAATCCAGTATGTCCTTACCCCTTTCATACTGGCCCCAGGCCATTAGGTGTGGCCTCACCAGTGCTGAGTAGAGGGGAAGGATCACCTCCCTTGACTTGCTAGCCATGGTCTTTTTAATGCAGCCCAGGACACTAATGGCTTTCTTTGCACACAGGCACATTACTGGCTCATACTGGTCAACTTCATCGCCTCCTAGGACTCCCAGGTCCTTTTCTGCAAAGCTGCTTTCATTCTGTTTAAAGGTAAATGTACATGACCATCTACTGCAACCCTTTTTCCTCCACATATCCATGGAAAGCAACACAGAAAAAAGAAAAAAATTGCCATGGGAAGCATAGGATTCTTACAATATTCACAGACCTAGCAGGTGCTTTATGTCACATACAGTTCTTATTCCCTTCACAGTGGGAAGAAAAAAACTAAATATATGCTCTCTCATGAACACATTTTGTAAAGACCCAAGATCAGTGCCCATACTCCCCTGCTCTGCCTGTGGATAGAGCTGGATGGGGCTTTCATCTCTCAGTAAGCAAGTTATGATGAGGCATGAATGGTAATTCGCTGTCTTAAATAAACAAATAGGTGAGTGACAACTGTAGAAACAGGGCATGCAAGTTACAGATTGCCTTTAGGGATTTAATTTCTCCGCTGAACATTTTCATTCAGCATCTGAGGTTTCTAGCCTGGTGATTAATCTTCCTGAACACCAAGCTGCTTGTAACAGGTTCTGGAGGTTCCTATCTGGAGTGTGCAGCACTGCTAATTAGAAAATCCACAGAACATGTGACATGTGTGATTCCTTAATGAACCTGATTTATTAAGTATGTTTATTGATGCTTTTTTGCAGTTGGATATGCGGAAATACTATGGGTAAAGCCATTGGCTGTGCCCAGGATGAATAATCTTATAAACTTGTAAATAAGCCAGAAGAGAGTGGGATTGTTGCGCTGGTTCAGCCATCATCATTTTATGCTGCCATCAGTTGCCTGATCACACAGGCCAACACTGAACTCAGCAACATTCCCTCAGAAGTCTTCTTTCAGACAGTCCTGCCATAGGTTCCTGTGGGCCCAGCTCCTCCACGGTGTACTGTGGTGCCAGAATTGCCTGCTGGACACAACAGACAGAGATGGCTCTCTCAGTGGTGTTCTTCTGTGTGAAGGGCCACTGAGAGAGCTCAGCAAGACACAACCAGCCACAACAGAAGCCAGCACCTACAAGAAGCTCCTCCAACTGATCAGCTCCTGGTTAATATAGTTCTGCCCTCTCCCACCACCCCAACCACGACCACCTGGGTGAGGGCAGAGCCACAGAGACACAGGTGGGCCAGGTTCTGCCTCTGGAACATGAAGCCAATAGGAAAAAGAAAAAACATTCTGCTAGGTTGTGATTCATTCACAGATCAACTCCAGCCTAGGGATCACAACTCAGGCCCCAGCACTTCATTGATATAAATCAAGGCATCTGCTACATGTCACCTTAAGTCTAAAGTAAATTTTTGTTGTCTTTGGTTGAGTGCTGTGCGGTCCTTAGTAAAATTAAAATATTGTAAACAGATTAGGCAGATAACTTAATCATAAAAATGCCCAGAATTTGAAAGACACAAACTTGAGTGTCTTGCTGGTCACACTGATGGAATTCAAGTAGGAACCAAGGAGGCACTTTGGCATTCTTCCTATACAAGTTTCTTCTTATTATAAAACTAAAAATAGTTCATTTGTCACACCACTTGGCCAATGGTTCTGTAACTGTCCAGAAAGATGAAGAAAGAAGTGTATAGGAAAAGTGCACTTCCCAAAATACACCGATGAACCTTGAATTAGGTGCTAGTCAAGCTCAAAGGCATGCTCTGACTCTGATAGAAGACAGGACCTGTTCATAGCTATCTGGGTTTAATGTACAGATGCTACATTTTGCTACATGTCCATTGACAATCATGGATGAAAGAAAGGTAAACAACATCATTACAAACTGAGGATGGGAATAGGAGAGGTAGAAAGCCTCAAAAGAAACTCACGTTTCTTGGTTCCTCTCTTCATACAGTGGTGACTACTGGGAGCTAAAAAAGGTATAAGAATATACTCTGGCTACTCTGTTTTGTCTTTGAGAGGTTTGTGCTGTTGTCAAGTTTTAGGGTCAGGGCCATCCACTAGACCTATAACAGATGCTCTCTACTAACCCTTGTCCCTTCCCAAAGGGGAAGAGAAAAGAATGAGAGACACTTATGGATTAGAAAAGAAAACTAAAACAGCTTTAATGAAAAAAATAATAAAATGGAATATATACAAATATATACAAAACCAGTATCAAACCCAAACCTTGTAGTCTTCGGGTGATACAAGGTCATCTAGGCTCACCGGATCTGAAGGTGCTGCATTTAATTGATTTTGCCTTTGCTGTGTTGTTTTTCATAAAGCCTCTGTTCTCACAATTACAGCATGAACCACTGAGCTCAAGTTGGATATGCACAAATGAATAACTTCAGTTGCACCCTCCACCGCTTCTTCAGCTTGCCACTTTATTCCCGTCACAAATCTTGCCACTTGCTGCCGAAGGAAAGTGGGAATGTCGATTGATCTTCTTGATCATCTCTCCATTCCTGATGTGAATTCTGGCTTTGCATTGTCCAGCTGTTCCCAATGCCAAAATTTAACAGAAACATCACCTTTCCTGAGTCTATCGAATATATAAAGGTATCCATCAGAAGCAAACTTTTCCCTTCCTTTCTGCCTCCAAACTGTCACAGCCGTCTCACAAATAGCAGCCAAGCAGTATGATTTTTGCAAAGAAACTGTGTATATATAAGAGGCTTAAAGTGTAAGAAATAATTTGTAACATGTTCTAGACAATTAATCACACATCTCCATTGTGCTCAGCCATCAGAGGTGTCCACCTTGCTCTGCAGCAGGTTTTGGTGACTCATTAATAAAGTAATATTTAAATTAATGATGAAATAAAGGCAACTAAATCAAACATTAAATAAATTAACATTTTGGCCAGCATAAATGCAGTCAGCTAACACGCAGGTGGGACACAAGGCGACTGGGGAGAACTACAGAAGGATTTCACTCAGGAAGCTGGGGAGCAGGCAGCTGCCCCACTGCCTCCCACCGCCCACTAATTCCCCACGGCTGCGCCAGTGCTGGCACTGCTGTGCATGTTGTATAGATGAGGAAGTAGTGCTGCAGCAGTGGAGACTGCTGGCTTCCCATGTTCCTGAGGGCCGAGGAGAATGCCGGGGATGCTATGCCCCTAAGTCCCTCAATTTAAAACATAACACCTTCCCCCTACCAAAAAAAAAAAAAAAAAAAAAAAAAAAAA
>JAVFHW010071681.1:2707-13595 GCA_032159205.1 Eurystomus glaucurus suahelicus
TCCTTTTTTTTTTTTTTTCCATATAAACCTTTGGCACCCCAGACAAATTTGCAGTGGACAGGAAAATAATAAAGATTCTACTAAATCAGAATAATCTAGCTACCTGATTACTCCTATAGTTAATGCTTGAGTTATTAGTATTATTTTGTTGTTAGTCTATTACCAATGATGTACTTAAGACTGTCAAAAATCCTATTGTGATGACAAAGGGGTCTTTGGCAAGGTCCATACTGGAGAGAAAAGCTGCAACAGAGAAGTCAAAGTGCCAGTTGAGCAGCCACAGATTGAAAGAAATTACCAGGACTAAACTCTCCTCTTCCTTTGACAAAAGCCATTCCTCTAGGCTGGGGCTGAGGGGCAGATTGTCTCACTCTGTAAACTGCAGGAAACTCAATCCAGCACAGCAATCGCAGTAAATTTATGTGACAACAGAAATACTTCTTGTCTAAATCATGCACGAGAATGTGAAAGCAGACAAAAGTGCTGACTGTCACAGTGTGTTGGGTTCTACATAAAGTAGCACAAACAACCACTCCTAACTCCCACCCCAGGCAGATCTCCTACCTCTTCTTAGCTTAATCCCATCTACCCATGACCATGTGTTGAGCTCTGGTAATCTCCAGCTCCTCTGGGAGATCCAGACAGAAGTAGACCCTCCACACAAAGAAAGGCCTCCCAAGTTTCCTTGCTGACAATTAGAGGACATGTCCAGAAATATATGGTCTCTTGGAAAGCTAGCTGGAGGGCAGAGTGGTCACCAAGATCCATTCACTCCTTAGCAATTTCTCTTCATTTACCTATCTCCATGGGACAATTACTGGCAAAGAGGAAACTGTTAACGGACAGTTAAAAGTAGGCCCACAGCCAGACTTAGAAACCTGTGAAGCCAGAATGATTTGTGAAACTCTCTATACTTGGCCTTTCCTCTTTAAGAACGTATCCATTTCTTCCTTATTGCTTGTGCAAATCACCAGTAAAATGGAAATAAGAATGTTTGTTATAAATAGTTTGTGTGTTGAAATTCTGGGTTACTCACATCGTCTTCTTCTAAAGAAGAGGAGAGCTTAGCCTTGGATTTCTAGTATCACCAGTCAACTAACAAATAAAGAAGAGCCTGTATTAATAGGTAGCTGTGGTCTAATACAATTTACAATAACACCAACATGGGCTTCATACCAGTCCCTCAGCTAATCTGACCTCTGGCCAGAGGTTCTGTAAACAAAATACAATAGCATGATAAGCAGCCTGACCCAGGAACTAAACATTCAATCAGAGGCAGATGGACACAAAAGCCCTCTCAATGAGCCTTACATAGCTGAGACTGCACAGAGGCTACTATAAGCTGGTAGCCTCCAGCTTCGGACACCCAGTCTGAACTGCTGTTGTGCACTCACATAGGCCAAGTTGCCTTCAGCTGGGAAAGTCTACTAGGCCTTGCATCTCAAACCCAAAATGATCAGGCATTTGCAAAAGCCTCCACTACTAGTTACTTTCTTCCTCAAGACAGTATTCTGCCACCAGCTTTGCAAGGCTGCAGCAGTGAGGTAGAGCTTGTATGGCTGTTTCCCACCCTTTCTGAAGCAGAAAAGGGAAGAGACTGCATGGTCAGCCTCCTGATAAATCCTCTCCCAATTGACAGCTCTAAAGTGTCAATTATAATGACTAGATTGGAATCATACTGAGAAAAGGGACAACTGGAATATGTAAAAGGAACAGAAAGGGAAGGTGTTTGGAAGAAGAGCCAAGCAGTGACAAATCAAGGACAGTGTCTGAGATAACACAAGAAACGGATGGGAAAGAGAAGAGAGGATTACAGCTTCTCAAACAGAGGAAAGCACTGAAAAAGGGAAAGAAAAAAAAAAGACAGAACTTTAATATTACAGTCATATAAGAGCTACACAATCATTTCATTAAATGGGTCACTGAGAAAACAACATGGAAGTTGATAGATGGTGTACAAAGAGAGAAAAAAAGCAAGCAAATTAACAGATGGAAGACGAGGAACCAAAC
Organism: Eurystomus glaucurus suahelicus; assembly: GCA_032159205.1. Classification (NCBI taxonomy): domain Eukaryota; kingdom Metazoa; phylum Chordata; class Aves; order Coraciiformes; family Coraciidae; genus Eurystomus; species Eurystomus glaucurus. Next base: position 4,718 of record JAVFHW010071681.1, read on the forward strand.
AAGACAGTACATACAGCTTCAGTGCTACTGAGCTAAAATGACCAATAACAAATATTCCTATTTATTATTACTTTCTTGGCCATCGCCCTGTATCTAACTTCTCTTTGCCTCTATGTGTTTGGTCCTTCAGCATGAGATTCAAAAGGGACAGCATGATTATTTTGACCACATTTCTGTATTGTGTTACTCTAGATCTTATAATGAGACAGCTATAATAAAAGAGAGCATAATTGAACTCCACCAAAGCATATGAAATTGTTTCAGCAAATAAGAAGAAAGCTCCCTCACACAAACAGAGCCAGTCCTCCTGAAACCCTTCCTGGTGCTCACACTGCTTGGCACTGTTAGGTGATGTAGGTGGAGCCCTTGGAGAGAATGGGATAAGGGTGAAAATGCTGCAAATCAGTTTATAGGACAACTCCGAGGTGCTCTGATGATCCCTGGTGTCCCAGGCAGTCCCAGGACAGGGCAAGGTGGGATAGACCCTACACTGGCATAGGGAGCATGCACTTTCCAGCATCTTTCCTTCAGTTCAGCACAAAGAAAGAGGTGAGATTAGCCAAACTCATGGAATGAAAGAGACCATGACACCTGTATAGAGACAAGCAAACAGAGCTGCAAGCAGAGAATATGAGAGAATTTCAGCAGGAAGAGTTTGAAAAACAAAAATGTGACTACAAAGAGAAGAGAGTAAGGGTGAATTGGACAGAGATGGAGACACGGGCTGTGTTTGTAGGAAAGAAGGGGGCAAAGTCCGAGGCATTCAGTGAGTTCAGAACAATCTCCATTCTCTACAGCGCTTTCTGTTTAAAAAAATAAAAAAGGAATGATGGAGAAGGGGAGAGAGTCAGACAAGTTTAATGATGTGTGTTCAAAGCTCAGATTGGAAAAATGACAGAGAAAAGCAGCCTGTTTCGGCTCTAATAAATTGTTCTTTGCTGTAAGAGATGCCTGTCGCAGCATTAATACAGGGCCCTAATACACGGGTCAGGGTTAAGTAATTTTCTCCGGCAACTTAAGCGAATAATGAAGCTGGCAGCGGCTAGTGGCGCAGTGGGAGAGATGGCCCGGGCCGCCGGCACTTTGTCTTCATTTATTATGCCAGCTCTCATGATTTGGGTACTGGCTGCAGAGACGGGAAGCCTCCGCCGAGGAGATATCGCTTCATTTCGGCAAGGTAATGAAAGCTGGGATGGGGGGAGGATAAACCAATTTGCTGGCTGACATGGGAAGGAGTGATTTGCAGACCTGGGTAAGGGAGGGGGGTGACCAAGCGAGAGGAAGCACAAGGCTAAACCAAAGGGGGTGCTCAAGGCCCTTCTCTGAGATAATGGCACCGTGTGTTTGTAGGGAGTGCAATGGAGCAGGACCAAGCAGGAGGGGACAGTGGGGCTGCAGTGCAGCACATGTCAGGACCTGAAAGTGTGGGGAGTAGGGAAGAGCCACCAGGAAGAACAGCGTGGGCAGGAGAGGCTGGTGGAGGAGGAAGCAGGAGGAGCAGGTGCAAGGGCTAGTGGAAGTAGTTGGTGGAGTAAAGTAGAAGAACACGTAATGGTGGGATGATGGAAGACAAGCAGAGAGTGGCCATGTAGGGGAAGGCAGGCACAAGAAGCAGGATGAAAGGGAGAGCAAGTGATGTTGTCCTAGCGCTGTGGAGAAGGGAGAGCCTAACAAGCAACTTGTCTAAGGCATAGACACTCAGAAACTGCAGTTCCAGAGCTCACTAAGTTCATCCCCATTGCTCTTCTCACAAGGAAAAAACTCCAGATGAAGCACAAGGCAAACCTGCAGCCACATCCCTACCATGAGATGAGGGAACTTCTGTCTCCTGCACTCCATCCTCACCAAATGGGCATAGGCAATCTATCTTCAAGCCTACTTCTTCAAAGCAGATTAGAATGATTAATTTTGTGGCTTAACTCCCAAAACACAGGTGATACTCCGACCAGCCTGGGCATATTATTTGCTTGCTCACAGTCCTCTCTGATTACCCCTGCACTGCCATCCTCTCTTCTCAACCTGAGAGGATATAAGCCTAGCAACTAGAATATCATCTTTGTCACTACTTTAAAGTACCTGCATCACTCAGAGCACATCCCTACCTCCTTCAACATCCATGCTCCCCTCTCCCAAAACAGTGAAGAGAATGGAGGCAACAGGGCTCTGGCAGAATCAAGTCTGGGACTCTTACACTTTCCTTCCCTCCCCCTCCTCTTGATGAGGGTTAAGGATTTCAAATAAGGACCAAGTGTTGGAGGCTTAACACTGCAGTCTCTGGAGAAGCAGGCCAATTTCACACTAATCTTCCCCATGAAGGGAGAGAGCATCGGAAGCAAGAATTACATCAAAGAGAAGTTAATGCTGAGAAGCAGACGACAAAAAGGAGCTGCTTTCAGTTTCAAATGAATACACACAGCTGGATTAAGAGATCAGGCAGCTCAAAGCCTGTATCACAAGCTTTGGTACCCAGGATTTAGCCAGCAGGGAAGAGTTCTGATCTGGGGGCTCTTTTGAAAGGAGGGTAGGGTCTTTATGGAGAACTGCAGCTATTTGAGAAGAGCTGGGTAGAAGGCAAGGAGGTTGATCTCTTGGACTGGCCTCTCCTGACCTCTTCTCATTAATATCATGACAGACTTAGGTAATGAGATGGGTTTACACAGTCTACATAGCTCCTGAGGCCTTTTGGTTAGCAGGCAGTTACCCTGTTCTTTCCCCTGCTCTGTGCAGTGCTGCCTTCCCCTTTGGTTTGGGGCACTGCAGCTGTGTGGGGAAGAGCCCTCCAGTCCCTGAAATGCAGGCAGCCCTTTCCCTCATGGCAGGAGGTGCATTCAGCTTCAAATGCAACTAGCAGAGGCAGTTGAGCTCTCTGTAACGTAAAACGCACCCTCCGAGGGAAAGGCGAGCAGAGAGTGACCACAGTAATGTGTCTGTTGTCCCATTTTAAGTGGCACTGAAGTGAGTCCCAGTGCGCTCCCCCCGCCAGGAGGCTGACAGGTGTAAATCCCGCGATGAATGAAGGCACTGAGCCCTATAAAGCTGGTGTCTCTCCACGCATCTCCGCTCTGATTGACTTGTCGGCTCTCTAAGGCTGACTCTATCAGCTCCTCGCTGCCTCCAATTCCAGGTGTGATTTAGTTTGGAGATGAGAGGTGACAGTTAACATTGGTACTCGTCAGTGTAGATCAGACACAGTCACGCTGTCTTCTCCTGGCTCACTCCCTCACCTCCTCCCCCATGCTCCCCACCCCTCTCGTATCTCACACTCCTATCTGTTGCTCTCATACTCCCTGCCTATCCACATCCAGTACCTCTATTTACCACCATGTCCTTTTGCTTCCTGTCACCATTGCCAGAGCTCATAACCAGTAAATTCTTCCCTTTCTCATGTCTTTTCTGTCCCAGAATAACAGACCCACAATGCCTTCTTCAAGGAAACTTCCCTCATGCAAAGACTAGGAACATCTGTTTTGGCTTGTCCTTTCGAGTCCCCTGTAAAGCCAAGCAAATGCTATCCAGCAAATACTCTATTTGCCAAATTTAACCTATTTCTCCATTGACAGGTTATTCATTCGAGTTGAGTTCTCTCAAGTGTATTTGCTGTTTAGAATTCACCAAACAGTTGAGGAATGACTCTGGACTGGAAGACAGACTAAAAGGGGGATTTTGTACTTGGTGTGAAAGATTATAACTGAATTGTTTGCCATGGAAGAGCTTTTTGTACTCCATATGCTGTAATATCCTAGAACAGCCCTACAGCCAAGGTTTCTGACACAAATGCTCAGATTTCACATCTGGAACTCCTCCTTAAGTTAAAATTTCCAGTTCACCAAACATTTTCTGCCAGTGCCCACTACCTATAACCCTTATGGAAAAGGAACAAAAGGGATAGGAATCCTACTTATTAGAGTTAATAGTTTAGTTGCAAAAAAATCTCAGATGTATTCACACAGCTCTTTTAAAACCAAGTAACTTTCTACTCTGTATCAGTCTTGGTCTCCTATTTCCCAATCACATTTAGTTTCAGTCCCTAGTACTTTAAGTGACAGGATTTCTTTGAGCCACACTGAAAAAAGCAACTGTTCCAGCACCACCAATTAGGAGGTGACTCAGTGGACAATGCATTGGTTAGATTCATCCTTTCCAGTTCCCAGTTTCCACCCTTCTAATTTTCAATAACTTTTGCAGCTAATTCCCAATGAGATATAACCTTTTCCTCTTTTCCAGGGGGTGGTCACCCACCATCACAGGCTTCACCGTATCAGAGAGTTTCCTCATAAATGTACAGATTACTCAAGGTGGAAGAGACCGAACATCTCTTCCACTGAGATGTTCCGCTGAGAATCCAATATGACCTTTAAAAATTGAAAAAAAGGTTTGGAAGAAAGGAGGCAGCTCAGCCAAAGCACCATACTCAGCCATCAGGTAGGAATAATATCAGTAGATGCAACTACTGAACAGAAGGTGAGAGACTTGCAGTGCCACATTACCTCAGCACAGGACATACCACATGCATGTTGCACTTGGGTGTGATAAAGGGGCTAAAGCTCCCTTAGCATACTCCCTCTCCAGGACTTCTGAGCCTGAATAAGCAACTGCACAATCATGGGCCTAGAGAAGAATCAGGCAGGTAGCAGCACCGTAGAAATGGACGTAGGGAGGAACAGTGGGTCAAAAGTTGAAGACAAATCCCCATGCCGAGGTGTTGTGAAAGTACTGGGTTGTACAAACAAGAGAAAAGCCTGTAAGGCACAAGCTAGCCTTTGCACTCTGCATAGTGTTAATAAAGCCTGAGCTGGACTTCTTGGCTTGCCCTTGTTCCTCTCTGGACACCGAAGTTCAAGAAAAAAAGTGGACAAACCAGCGGGACCAGTTAAGGAAGAATAATCTGAGATCTAAAAAACCTGGCCTGCAGGGAAAAGAGTTTGTTTAGTCTAGAAAAAAGAAAAAGACTGCAGGAGGCATGATGGCAATTTTCAAATACATAGGCTGTTTTGAAGAGGCCAAGTCTTTGGAGAGAAGGAGAAATTGTAGCCTTAAACTGCATCAAGGGACATTTAGAAAGCTCGGAGAACTTTTTAGCTGTATATGTAGTAAAGTCTTGAAAGAATTTTGTTAGAGAGGTTATGGTAGCACCATAATTTTTCTTAAAGGCCAAGTTAGGTAAGCATTTGGAAGGAACCACACAGGCATCTTTGAGCTGGATTAATTTCCAGCATTCCTTCCTGCTATATTTTGTCTGAATCTAAAAATATATTGATGACACTCTGCTAATATGACAGAGACAACCCATAACACATAGTTCCTTCTAGAAATAAATATCTAGCTGAAAATCTGCAGGGGAGCCATGCTACCATGAGAATGATAATAATAAGAGGCACTAGCTAAGTCTTCTCTATGCTTTCCAGTATGGCTATGACAAATGAAGCAGACGTACCATGATACTACTGAGAATCTGAAGGAGTGTATCCTTTTCTCTCCATGAAATGCCAAGATGCATAATTTGGAGACTGGAGATTGCCTGCTGCAGATATTGCTGAGTTTTGTAATTCTTTAAGTTTAGGTAATTTAATGATAAATTAATCTCATAGCCCTCAAGCTTCAATGAGGTGTGACAGTAGTTCTGTCCAGGGTTGATGAGAAAGACGTTTAGAATACACATCCTTTAATTCAGACTGTGTGAGTAATATTTACTCTAGTTTATCCAGTAATATTTTTTCCTCTAACCAGAAATTACTCATCTAGCTGTCCTTAGAGCCATACCAGCATGGAAATAGTGATGAAATGAGAAGCTACTGAGGTTGGTTGGTTCCTCATTGTTTGGTTTGTTTCAGATTGGTTTCATTTTGTTTATTTCAACTAGCTTTTGTTTTCTGTTATCTATAGGAAACCACTCATTCTCAGAAACCAGAAGGTGCCATGAACAAGATATATCCTTGGCCTATGGATGACCAAGAAGTTCTGTCTCTTACTCAGAGAGGAATACAGCAACTCTGACTTACATAGTTGCCCCTTGAGTCTGAAGGGCTGTCTTTCCCTGTACTGTCAAAGAATGCTAGTCAAAAGCTCAAACTGGCACTGTTTGAGCACACAGTTGTCCACATCACCATCCTCCAAGTACAAAAGTTTAGAGGAAGACCTTAGTGGTGGGACACATCTTCCTGTTTCAGGAACTTGCCTGTGACACACTGGGAAGCCACTGTTAGAGGCTAGATATTGAACTAGATGGACCACTTGCTTCCTCTACAGGGGTATTCCTGCATGCCTTGATTCTGAGGGCACATCAGCACAGTACTGTGTGATCTTCACCAGCCTCCCACACATAGTCCAAGGGCCTAATAGTAAACTCTGGGTTTGTCTATAGTGAGATATACCCATGCTATCTGTGGCTCAGCAAGACAGTTTGAAACATTGAAAACATAAGAACTGGAAACCCTCCCATGTATAGTCTTGGAAACTGGAGGTTGGCAGCTCTCAGTCCTAGCCTAGGGAACACCTTGATGAAGTGGTTCCCAGTTACAAGAATTGCAAACTAGACATTCAAGTTTAAGTGATGGGAGGTACAAACAGAATGCATGGGAAAACTCTGATACCCTGGAATTACCTAAGTCAGGCTACCTAAGACAGAAACGATGAAGTCTCTGAAGTGTTCCCACAGATATTCTCACTTCTTGCCCCAAAGCTCAGCAGTGCTGGAGCGTGACCATGCTCAAGACTACACTCACTGCTGAGACATTTCTCAACATCATCTTAGCCTCTTCAGCCCCTGGCAGCCAGCAGTCTTAATCTTCCCATTGTCAGAATCTAAATTATTTCTCTCATTTATATAGCTATATGACAGCTGCCCCCCTGTTCTATCCAAAATCCTCTTCTCCAGGACAGAGATCTATCTTCATCTACTTTTTCCTCATTCTTTGCTCTGCTGAAGATCCTGTCTCTACGTTCGGCCAGAAAGGGGTCATTCAAAGATCTAGCCTGTGTGGAGTATCTGGGAAACTATTTACCCAGGCAGCCTCATCTTGTCCACAAAAGACTCCAGACAGGAATTTCAGAGGGAAATGGGCAGTGTCAGCCCAGAGCACTGGGTGACTGAGCCTGCCAACTTCTTTTTCAAATCTCCCCTACCAGAGCACATGTGCATCTCATTTTTTAGTGTCTTGAAGGCACTCTTGCCTGTGTTGTGTTGTTGGAATGCAGCAGCAGAGGGAACTTAAAACATTTTTAAGTGTCCAAAAGAAGTCCAAACAGAGCTGCTTTCTGATCCCAGCAGAGATCTCTGCAGCTTTCCAAATGCTCTTTCTCTCTTTCTGGAAGCTAGAAGTTCCGTTTGGAGAATAGACTGGGCTTTACACTTCTCTCAAAAATGGAAAGCCCTTGCCTCCCGTAACCCCACTGCCCACTCTCACCTTGTGTCCATCCACTCTCTCTCCCTGCTCCAGTACCTCCCTCCCCACCTCCAGCCTGGGTGACGATCCATGAAAGCCCCCAGCAGTATGTCACAGGAGTGATAATTACATCCCCCCACCCGCATCATGCCGCCTGCTGCTGACCTCTCACCTCTCCTCTCTTTTAATCACCCCCTGGCATCAGTCACTCTGACAGGGCAGCAGCACGAGCCACGTGACCTGTCAGCCCCAGGACATGACTTATAGGGCCCGGCTGGTGGACAAAGGGAAGGGAGATAGGCAGCATAAATCTCCAGGGCAAATAAAAGAGAGTGATGGGGCACTCTGCTGGGGCCTGCGTTAGCAGATTCTCGGCCTCTTGTTATTCAGCCCAGAGTTATGGTGATGAGGAAGTGGCCGAGAGTGACACACGCTGGTCCCAATCAACCTTGCAAAACCTGCAGAGACCTAGAGAAGCCTTAATGTTACGCATGGCTGGAGAGCCTCAACAAGGTGGGCTAGGGCCAGGGGAGCAGCCAGAGCTGTCCCCAGCTGCCAGAGGCATCTGACCAGCAAAAGCATCAGCTATCAGAGCAAGGCAGTAAGTCACACAGAACAAGGACAGGCAACCCCAGGGTTGTACCTCACCATCTGTACTGAGCACGGCTGCAGCAGTATTTGCACATTCGAGCACTCACCGCTGGCTCAAGACACAAGCTTCTTTCCAGCCGGCATGTTCCTCCAAGCTCCCAAGCAGTCCTCTACTCACCTGCATGCTCCCCTGCTATATATCTCCTTTCCGTCTACTCCCTTGATATCAACCTGTTGCTTGATATGATGAAATCATTGGTGCATCGATCAGCTACTACCACTGTAAAGATACAGGACACCTGGGGGTTTCACCAAGAAGCAGTTGCCCGTCACTCTTCTACTGAGACTGCAGAGACCTTACTTCTGTACAGGGCAAGGACAGAGTGCATTTTATTTCCTTTGAAAACTGGAGGTAGCATCTGAATTTTTAGATTTCCAGCTGAAAGACAAAAACATCAATAACTTCCCTTGTGCTTTGAGGAGCAAAGTAATGAAGCCCATTTCCAGCTTTGGGTACAATTATTGCTGTCTGAACACAAGAAAGGTGAAGCCCAGTAACCAGGAGGGATTTGGCTCCATAAACATCTTTATCTGTGAAACACCATGTCTCAGGTGCTCAGAAATGTGAAAGCACTGGGGACAGAGTGGGAAAGCACTATGCAGACCTCTTACAGTGGTGCCCTGTTCCCATCCTGTCCTGCACTGGCAGTGGCTCCTCTAGACTTCAGGTCTGATCTGCCTGAAAACACCAAAGCCAGTGACCAACGCTGGCTGGTCATGCTGTGCTTAAGCATCATTTTTAACCATCTCTTCTTCCATTTCCCTGAGACCTACAAACTCACTATACTTGCAGCACTGCAGCAGATATCCTCTCATTTTTAAGAAATGGGGGGGCAAGGGGGTCC
>JAVFHW010071684.1:1969-19184 GCA_032159205.1 Eurystomus glaucurus suahelicus
AAAAAAAAAAAAAAAAAAGAAAAGAAAAAAGTCTAATGGGATTTCTCTAAAGTATTTTTGTGTGGTACAGCTAGCACCTTTGAAACTAAAGTATTATACACTCATGGGATCATGACTTACCTTCTCACCAGTGGGCCATATAAAACACCTCACAAAAATGAGTGGATATACATTTCTCTGAAAGACAGGAAGAGACTCTCCAAAACTAAACAGAACATTTCTCCCTACAAATTATTCAGACTGGACCTATGGAAATTAGTTTATTCACAGTTTAAAGACTAGATAAGCTGCACAGATTTTTTCTTTAGTTTCAACAGCCTTTTTTCCTGTATCCAATAAAATATTTGGAAAAATCTACATTTAATGTGGTTTCTGCAACGTAAAAAATTTTTAGGCAATTTCATGCAGGACTTTAGAGGAAGGATAAAGCACCGGGAATAGTTACAGAAAGAAAGACAGACATATAATATGCACTCATCATCTTCAGGAAAAAGGGTAAAGTAATAAAATGGCTTCTGCTAAAGTCTTCTGGCTGCCTGAACAATGCCTAATGCTCAAGGAAGAGAAGCAGATTCCTGAAATGGCCCTCCAAAGATCTTCCAAATGGGTTACCATCTATTTTCAGATCTATTAGCAGAAAGTTGGCAAGTAGACTTTTATTTTCCTGGCCAAAGTGCTAGCTGACTCTGTCTATCCTTTTGAAAGCCTTGGAGTAGACATATACACTGCCTGTGGCAAATTTCTCTATGGTTGGAGAACTTTTGCATCTGGACAGTAACATACATGAATCCCTGTATCTCACTTACCTAATACATAATCTGTGATCATACTAGCATGCCTTTATTAGGCTTTAGGTTCAATAAAATTCCCTGAGAAGGGAAAGGAACAGGGAAGAGTGGGATGCTCAGGAAAGCTACCCCTGTCTCAAGGCATCGAGTCCTGCCTGACTCCTGGCCACCATATCATCTCACATACCCTACAACCAACTTGTCTTCCTGCTTCATCTTCCCTTCTATCCCTACCTATATGTAAATTCATATTAAGACATAGTCCTTGCAAGTGCTGACCAAAGCAGAATCTACTTTCCTAAGCAAGTGTTATAACTCCATAAGGACAAATGCAAATGAAACATATGATATATCAACATAGCATAATGGGATGCTAGACACAGTGAACAGAGAGCTTTGGGTAAGGGAAGAATATGCAAAGCCATGAGACTTTATGAAATATCCTCTGCATGTACTACATTGGCCAGAAAAGCCAGAGCCTTATTTATAAGGCATGAGCCTTATTTATGCTGTAGGTAGGGGTGAGACCATATGCTTTACCATTTAGTCCAAACCCAAATTTCCCTTGGCTAATGACCTACTTAGTTTGTCCCAGAAAGTAACAAACTAGTATGAATTCATTATGGGCTGTCAGGAGCCATAGCATCTACCAAGAGGTACACCAGCATAAACTTCTCAGTAGTGAGATTTTTTTCTTGACATTAATCTCCTTAGAACTGGTATGGAATTCCAAGGCAGATAGACATTAAGAAAATGAGTGGAGTTTCCATCCAGTTACTACTATGATCCCACTTTCTTTGAACAGCTGGAAGGAGAACAGGCATATAGAATATTAGCCGCCTCAGGTTAGAAAGAATATGAAATATTTCAGCACTTGTTTTGAAATGTAGGCTGGAAAGGATTAGGGCTTTACAAAAGACTAAAATATTCTAAAATATCCAAATACTTTAATGCAAACCTGAATGCTTTCTAGCCTGCACGTTTGCATCATAAACTTTGAAAATGGTTCATTACAGCAATAATACCAGAGAGATTTACCGTTACTGCAGTTCCTCCTTGCTTTAGAAGAATATTCCCCACTCTCAGTCTTGCCTCAGGCCATTAAATAATAAACCAATAATTACCAGAAAATTCCTTGGGAACTATTGCTTCATTATTAAAGCAGGATATGGTTAAAAAACCAAAAAATTGATTTTTTCAGAGATTACTTCACACAAAAATATAAACAAAAGCTGATTTCTTTCCAATGCAAATTTTGTACTTGCAAGTCAATTCATATGCTACAAAGGTGAGATAACCTAAAACATAATGGGCAATATTAAAGCAAGGTTTGCAGCCTGAGGGAATGAAATGTCAGTTGAAACCAGCTTTCTAAATAAGTCAGGGATCGCATTGTGGCTGAAGCATGCAGTGGGCAAATGGAAGTCTGCAGTTGCTAGGCTTTAGCTTACACCTTACAGAGTCTCTTTCCCATTTGTCCCTTCAGCTGCCCTTTTACGTGCTTTGCCACACATTCCCTCACTGTGCTTTTCACAAAGAGATAGTGTATGGGATTCAGCTACACTCAGATAAGCCAGCAGGGTCATCTAAGACACTTCAGTGTACTCTGCTACACACCTGGAAAGGTGCAGGTGTCCACTACACCGCTACTGCCTGCCCTTGTAGATTTCTTGGCTCTCCTGGGCATCCTAAATGGCACCAAATGTCTCTGTTTAGGCTTCTGAACCCTGCTCAGGATGTCCTATCCTCAGTGAGGCAAGAGGGCCCAAAAGGAAATCAGGCAGTCAGGTAGCTGAATAGCAGGCTGAACTGTACCAATACTAGGCGATGGAAAACAAGATGCTTTGAGATGACTCTCCTCATGGAAAGGGTGATTAGACACTGGAATGGGCTGCCGAGGGAGTTGGTGGTGTCTCCAGCCCTGGAGGTGTTTCAGGAAAGATTGGATGTGGCACTCAGTGACAGGGTCTAGCTGATGTCGTGGTGTAGGGTCATAAGCTGGACTTGATGATCTTGGAGGTCTATTCCAGCCTCAGAAATTCTGTGATTCTGTGACTGTTTTTAATAGTACAGGCACTGTCAGGAGCACCCCTGAAATGGTAGTTTGACCACTCCAAGCACAGCACAAGTGCATGTGTGTTTCTAAATTTCTTTTAACCACTGCTAATGAAATATTCTTTATTGTGGAAAACATAAAAAGACCTGCCAGATCAGCCAAAATACAGGCTAAGAGTTGAGTGTATGAGCACTTTGATATAAAGAAAGGCCTGTTGTAGATAATAGTCTCTTAAGTGCATCTTTGCAAATTATGTAAGCTCTTGAAGTTACCTTTAAAATAAAAATTATGCACTGACTCTGACTAAATGGAAGTCAGCTAAAGGCATATACAGTTGACTGGACAAAAGTAACACGGGAACATTCTTTTAAAGGCTGCAAATGAAAAAAAGAGAGATGAAAGATAAGATTTTCTACAGTGATGCATGATGGAACATGCAGAGCTCTCTGCTCCTTAATTCTGTGAGTCTTACTATTTACTTGCTTTTCAGGCACCACAGATTTGTTGCAAACTAAATGTAATGTGAAGGAAAATACTAATGATTTGTAATTGTATTACTGCATTAGGATTTTTCAGTAACAAACTAAACAATTCTTCTCCCTTCCTATTAAGTTCAAACACAGCATAAAGTAGCACCAGCATAATAATTTGGACATCTTTGAGGATAACTGCATTAAATGATCTACAGTAGAATTACAAAGGCTAACCATCACTGATGTAGTATTCTACCACATATTCTTCATGTCCATGTGTATTTATAAACTTACTGTAAGGAAGGAAAAATTACATTAGTTGACTCTTTTCAGGATACATACAAAAACACCATTGGCCTCCTGCTCATACTTAATCTGGTGAAAGCCCTCCTGGAAATATTGTAGCTAAGGAATATTGCCCCTGCATAAAAACCGTCCAGAAATAGCTTATTAGACAAGTTACCATCCGAGCTGCTTGCCCAAGAATACTCACCCATGTAAGAAATTGTTCAAATGTGTTCTATAGTTTATGAATGAGCTCTCTCTATATAGCATTGCATTACACAATTAAAGCTATTACTGTAAAATGCAGGAAATTACATTCATAGTTAATTGCATAATTCATGAACTCAGGCAAAGTGGTAATATGGTAAATATGTAAAACTTTTCAATCAGCACAAGTAGAATGGAAGAGGAAAACATTATTGCTCGAGCTTTATATAGCAAATAAACGTTGAGTGGAGGAATGCATTTTGGTTTATGTTCTCATTTAATATTACAGAGGAAAAAGTCATAAGCAGTAAAAAACAAACTGGAATTACCTTGATACTTTAGGGTTTTTTCCTACAGTGGAGATAAAAAGATTCAAAGACTTCAACTAGTTATTCAATCTAGAGTTGATTATCTTGACTTGCAAAGCACCTAAGTGAAAAAGTTGATAGCACAGTACACTTATTTACATTTTTATTACTTTTGATAGGAGCGAAGGGTGAAATAGGAAGAGATAACTATCTCTGAGGTACAAATATCTTTGAAAGTTTAGAATTGAATATTAAATGGACTATACAAGTCTGAGCCTTCAAATTGTTTTTTGTAACAATCTCTGTTTCTTTTGAATTTAATGCCAGCTTACACAAACACAGAAAAAAAATATCTTTGGTTTTGTGTTATTTTTTTTTAAAATGAAGACTTATTTTAGAAATTTATTAGTGATCTCTCTGATCTTTCCAGCAGTATGGTATAAGCTCATGGCTATTACTATAGGGCCTACTAGTACTCTTTGAACATTTTTATTATACATGGTGTTCTCTTTTTTAACATTATAGAGGGGAACTGAATAACACTACCATTATTTAGAGCAGGGTTTTTAATCCAAGCCAAAGGGAAATTTTCAGACTAAAATAATCCTCTACCTTTACTCACAGTTTGTTCAAATTTTTGCAGTCCTTTCTCTTTCACATCTGCATTTAGCAGGAATATATTAGTAGCCAATCAAAACAGAGCATGACTATGACTATTGTAAGAGGCTGACCACATGCTAGTGCCAGAGCTTAGCTAACATAGTACAGATATGAATGTCTGGAAGTAACAGAACATCTACAGGACGGTTGGGGGAAAGCTTTGATGGGAGAGCTGGTGCTCATCCATCCCTCTATTACCACCCCCAGTTCCTGTTCTGGGCTTAGAGACCTTGCCTGTTTTGATATATCTTTACCTAGTCATAAAAAGTACAGATAGACATCACGACATTAAAAGTCGTGTACTAACCTTTTTGAAACAGAAAGATTCTTGCTTTGCATGGAAGTTGGAAATGCTCTAGGAATAGCCTAAGAATCAAAGAAGCTGCTCCTTAGCTTAGGTATCTACATCAACCCTGTGTTTCTATAAAGGTTGTTGATACCTATTGTCTTTCAATATCACACAACAGACATGTGATTAAAAATTAAGTGAATAGCTTACCTTGAGAACGAATCTCAATCTCTGCAGAAAATCATAGTCCAGGAAAAAAGGACATGAAAGCTAAATGTTGTGGACTTGCTAGCAGACTGTAGCTTTCTTTAAGGCATGTTAACCAGCCGTCTTATTTAGAATATTGTTTTATAAACATTACCACTAATAAGCATACCTGTGTTTTACAGCAGATTGTTCTCTGTCAGCACATTACACCCAAAACCATTCTACATGGTAGAGTACAGTTTTTACAGCTAAGAAAAATTTGTCTTCTCTTGCCGCAGCAAGGCTAAGGCATTTACAGGAAAACATGGACAAGTATGAATTAATATGCCATAGTTAATAGTTACTTGCAGTACTTTTACACAGCATCTGAAATATTTACAAATCAGGAATCAAGACTCAACACATGACTTTTCCAGACCCATATATTTATTTACCCTGTGCTTGAAATTTAAAATGCAATTTAAGCTCTACAGAAGAACACAGGAGATTGTAGTAATCAGCAGCTGAGCCATGTAATAAAAGTGAATTATAAGTCATGTTATCTGTGACAGAGCTGCCACAAAGAATACAGTAGTGTTTATTACTGCTAATGATTCTAAGAATGTGTTCTATGGATAGTGCAATATTCTGTAGCAGATGTGAAGACTTCAGTATCAACAAATTAGTCAAAAGACTTTCTTACCTAACAGTTTCCTAGTCTAACAATATCAAATGCTGATTGATACCAGTATAGCAAAGCAAACAGCAGAATAGTTGTCTTTACCAGCTGTTCTGATAAATTTTCAGATTTTTAATTGCTTTGTAAGACTTTGAAGATCCTTCTCAGAAGCTGGAAACTGAGCATTTGATAAATACAGTAGCAGAATATCAAGCACAATAAAATAAATATACAAAATACTAAAAATACTAGAACAAGAACAACTTTTGCTATATCAGTTACTTCTCAGTACTAATGAACTCCAGGACTTTCAACAACACCCTGACTCCCTTCATTTCTAAACTACTCCAGATTCTGTCACGGCTTGTTAAAACGCAGAGCTAAAGACCTTGCCTGGAAATATACAGAGTAATATCATTGAAAGAACCACTTGCCACACCAATTGAGGGTGCCATTCTAGTGTGCAACAGAGTACTCTCCTGTCCTTACACAGAATCAAGTCATTTTACTGCTTTGTTTGTATTAGTGCATAAAAGCAGAGCATATTTACAGTCAGATCTTTAAGATCTGAAAGAAATAATCCCAGATGTGGAGGTTTCTTACATTAAAAGCTGCTGCACTGGGGAAAAAGAAGTAATAGAGTCAAGAACAGAATGGAGAAGAGATGCACGTACATCAAGCATGGCAATATGTAAGCAGAGCAAATGGTCATAAGTGTGTTACTATCTCTCATTAGGTGAGCAAGATGTGTGTGCGTTCTGTGAAAGAACAAACTTCACTAAAAATATACTGCTGTTACTCTTCCAATACTCCAGAAAACAGTGTTTTCTATGTCCAGCAAATGGCAAAAACAAACTGGTTACTGCTGATATAATGATTAGGAATTCTGCTTATTCAAGGGAATTTTTTAGAATTGGCTTTAACAATTTGTTTCTCTAGATAAGAATTCCAAGTTAAAACCTGAAATTTCCACTTGTAGAAACTATTCTTCTAAGATTGCTTCTGTTTTTTAAAAAATGGACATAGAAATAAAATTCAAGCTCCAACAAAATATAACAAGGTTTTAATGTCTGCCACGAGTTATTTTATAAAAGCTAAAAGGTAATAAACAGATTTTTCCACTAGTTACTGTGAAAAAGGAGACTAATTTTCACTAACATTACAACATCCATTAATAAAATGACACACTCCTAAGGAATTTGGAAAACCAGGTAGAAAAGAAAAAACAATTCCAAAGAATTACTCATATAAAATTAATTATCTAAAATGCCTACTGACTGGTTCAATATGTTACAGAAACTAGACTTTTTCTTTCTTCCATTTAGTCTGAACCCAAAGTTCTGTCACACAATATCCTTGTCCAGACAAGAGAAAAAAAAAAAATTAAAAAGGGAGAGAAAAAAACCCAACATCTCACAAGGGAATATAGGAAGGACAGTTTTCAGTTTTCTGCTTCTTGAAATTTGCTTACCTGGATTCAAGTGCTAGGGTTTGAAGTGATTTTTCTAGCTGATCTTTGACCACTGAAGGGCTTGTTATGTTCTTTTCCTAATAGCAGTTGCAGCAGCTGCTCTTCATAGGAAGTTGTACGCAGCTTGGGTTAGAACAGATATTTTCTTATGTATCCTTATTATTTACTGAAATGACTTGTTCAATGCCACTCAAGGTGTAAATGAAGACTGCCCTAATGTAAAGATTTTCCAGTGTAAAATTGTTGATGTAGTCCAAATACAGAATTATTCTGCAAATAATGTAACAGCTTGGCAGGGACCCTAACTCTTAAATGAGCTTTTGATATTCTACAGAAAATGTAGATCATTATAGGCAGTCTAATCAGAAGTTTAGAGTTGACACTGGCCTTTGTTCATAAATCTATTCTTCCACAGAGAAAGGATTAACAGCCTTGGGCTTCAGTGATCTGTATCAACACAGAATATAATAAGGCATGATAGAATCAAGATACTGGAAATATCATTTAAGGCTAATAGAAGAGATGAGATGTTGGGAAGTGAGAGAGGAAACAGTAGCAGCTAAGATAAAGACAACAAAAAATGACAGAGATGTAGCCAGTAAAGTTAAGAAAAACTTTTTTTCATAACTTGCTTAGAGAGAAAGGGCTTACAAGACTCTACATGAAGGACTGAATGGGATCAACAGCTGGAGATGGATGACTTCAGACTAAAGTATGCAGAATATTTGTTGCAATAAATATGTAGTCTAAAATGTAGTCTATGGGTTTATATTGTTTTTAGTGTTCCATTGTGTTGTTAAGCTTAATGATTCTTTAAAAACATTTCTTATTTTAGCATTCCCTCTAATTCATACAGTGTGGTATAAAAACAACTAAATTCTGTACCCTAAAACTTAAGGGACTTGCACTCCATACCTCCTTACGCCACCTCACATAAACACGGAAATGTAAATAATCTGAATACAATCTACAGACAGATGACCATCTGAAGCTAATGTACTTGAAAGAGATCAACAGTTTGGAAAACAGAACTGTGACACTTATCAGGACATCAAATGGTAACCTTTCAAATGAAATGCAAATAAATTGGTATTTAAGTGCATTTTATACAAATGAAGGAAAGACTAAAGTTCATAATGTTCATTGGTCAAATCCTGGAAAGAGTTATGAAGCCAAAGTTCATCATATAAATGACAAGTCTTGCAATTTTTCTTCACAGGACATAATAAGTTTACATCTGGATGTTCCTCCAGGAATAGAAAACTCATCCTGTTTTTAAATCTGGTATTTTACATCTGATGAGGTTACAATTAATTCCTTCAAAAGTTAACTTTTCAGTGGACCTTTGTACTACACTCTACTTTGTCCCTTTATACTGAACAACTAGCCCACAAATTTAAAAACTGTATATATTTTGTTGTAGTGAAAATTTATTATTCTCTATGGAAATTCTTAGCTGTTTATTAAAATGAAAATTAGATCATAACTATCTTTTTGTACATGACCTATTAGACAACTCAGAATACATCAAAACTTAATCCTTTTATTATTCAAATGTGGTAGAAACAAAGAGCATGGACGATATCCACATGTAGAAACAAACTTAAGCAACAGTCAAAGATTTTAAATTAAGTGCTTATATGTGAGAACATGCATAAGTAATAACTGAGACACCCTGCTTACATACTGTTGTGCTGGTTCAGCCATCATCATTTTATGCTGCCATCAGTTGCCTGATCACACAGGCCAGTGCTGAAGTCAGCAACATCTCCTCAGAAGTCTTCTTTCAGACAGTCCCGCCATAGGTTCCTGTGGGCCCAGCTCCTCCACTGCCCACTATGGTGCCAGCATGGCCTGCTGGACACAACAGACAGAGACGGCTCCCTCAGTGGCCCTTCACAGGGAAGGGCACCACCCAGAGAGAGCTCAACAAGATGCAACCAGCCCCAACAGGAGCCACACTCAACAGGAAGCTCCTCCAATTGATCGGCTCCTAGTTGATATAGTCCTGGCCTCACCCACCACCCCAACCATGACCACCTGGGTAAGGGCGGAGTCACAACAACACAGGTGGGCCAGGTTCTGCCTCTGGAACATGAAGCCAATAGGCAAAACAGAACATCAGCGAGGTTGTGACTCATTGACAGGTCAACTCCAACTTGGGGCTCACAACTCAGGCCCCGGCACTTCACACACATATACAATGCAGTTGAAATATCTCAAAAATTCTGGGCCATCCTGGTCAGTGAGTCTTTGTATTTCAGTTTCATTTGTATGTGTTTATCAACAGAAAAAAAATTATCATTTATGAAAGAGGAAAATTCTTATATTGACAAATGGCAGTCTTATTACAAACCCAATAAGGTTTCTTTGTACTTTTTACTTTTTACCATTTGTATTTCCACACAGAACTAAATACCAAGGCCTCCTCCAACTCAAAGCAACAAGTCAACATAGAGCTGGCTGTTAAAGTGCCCTTGAAACCCAGAAGCAAGCTCTTGGGAAAAACATGCAAGTGAGAGATTGTCAAGAGCAAAGCACCTTGACACAGGATCACAAAAATAAAATGCTTTCTTCTCAGAGTACACATCCGTATTGGAAGTTGTTGCTCTAAGTTATAAATATGAGAACATGAAAATCAAAATCCAGGCTAAATCAGTTATTGCCACTATTTCTGTGGAAATAAGAGAATATGCAAGTGTTTATTTCCAGCTGTTAAATTTCAGGGAAAACTCATATAATATGGAATGATCATGACTTTTTCTTGTGTCAAGGTTTAGGTTCAATCTTAATGCAAGGTGGAAATTATGACCCTTGCCATCTGTCAAGTTTTAGAGGCCAGGCTGGCCACTAGACAAGTAACACAATAACAGAGTAACCCCTCTCTGCTCCTAAAGTGGATGAGAAAAAGAATAAGGGAGGGAGACTTATGGATTGGAAATCTAAAACAGCTTTAATGAAAGGAATAATAATAAAATGAAATATATAAAAATATACACAAAACCAATATCAAACCTGACTCCCTCAATGGCAAATACATCCTTCGGGTTTATACTGAATATGACTTATATGGGATGGAACACTTTGCTGGTCAGTTTAGGGTCACCTGTCCTGTCTGCTCCTCCCTGCAGGTGTGGCCTTTTACTTTCTGCACCCCCTACAGTAATACACAAGGTCTAGCAGAGGCCTTGGTCTACGCACCAATTCTTGGTAGTAAATCTAAACTTCAAACTTCATCATTGCTAGAAGCAGATACTGTCTGCAAAAATATGGCGTTAACTTCAGAAAGTGAAGTTAGAAAAGAATTAGCTAAAAAGTAAAATCACTGAACAGAATTATTTCTGTTCTAACTCAAACCAGGACATCATCTTTTCATTGTATTCTACCATCTAAAATTTTGTGTTTCCAAAATCATACTGTATAATCTAAATAATTTTAAAAATTGGCTTATTATTTTACTAGTGGACATCAGTATGCTTAAACCCATGCCAATGACATTGCTGTTTCCATAGTAACTAATGTACTTCAGGTGGAAAACAGCAAAGGAAAACAAGAAACTGAAAAACAGTTAATCAACTTTCTATTGTTATGGTATATTTCTGAAAAATGTTCATTGTGCCCTTGACTCAACATAAAGCTGCTTCCCTTACACCTGTTTAATTGCCTTGTGAGAAAACTTATTCAAGAGTGGAAAGCTACTGCAGTATGCTCCTATCTCTTTTCTAGAATAGTGGCATGACCAAAGTTTGCTAGTTAGTGTCTTCATGGCTCCCTTGCCGTATCTATACTTTGAGATAAAGAGGGAATTCACTACTTTTTTTGCAAGCAGTTTCATGGTAGACAGTTAAACTAGTTTGCCCGAGTACTGTAATCCTCAAAGAGCAAGAAGTGGAAAGGCAAGGAAAAGGAAGGGCAAAGAGAAATGAGCGTTGTAACACACCCATTTGTTTTAGTGCTGAGGACTGCAAAAAGAATCCGCAGCAGGGATCACACAGAGTAGCCTGCTGATGGTGCATGTTTAGAGACATACTGCATTGCCAATTCTGAGCAGAAATCAATTTGGGGCAATTCAGGGCAGAAGGAATAAATGCTAGTCCAAGCATCTGGGCAAACACAGCACCAAGCTTCTGGAGTCCTAACTGCTGTCTGAAAACCAAGGCTCCTATAACTCATATTTGATGTAGTTCTACATTCCCAGCAGGAGCTAAAGCTAAATGATTCCAGGCATGTGTAGTTCACAGTTGTTAGAAGGAAGATAGGAACCTACTGAGAGACACTTAAGCATTGAAACAGGATCTGAATATTAAACTTAGCAGATTCGTGGAGATTATACAACTATCAGAAATAAATGAAAGGTAGCAGCAAACATACACATATCCAATCAAAAGCTAGTTCCCTTTCCACAGTTACCTCCAAAGCTGGTCTTAATTAGAGCTCATCTTGAGATAATATCTTTTTAACATCAAAACTACATCCCTGTTAGAAGCTTTAGTACAACAGTTTCTAAACCATCCAGTGGTGGTTTCACAAAACTGAGGACAGACCAGCATTTGCTGACTTTCACATTTTCCCCAGTGATTTTAGAGGTTTGTGATGAGGGCAAGATAATTTAAAGGTCAATAAGACAATGTAATAAGGAATGAAAAAAACCAAAAATTCCCAGAGAAAGAGCTGAGAAAAAGAAAAAAGAAATTTGCTTAATTCATAGTTGAAAAAAACTTTTAGAAACTTATATTTGGAAAAGACTCTTCCATGCTTAATTTTTAATCTGGATAACTTTGATTAAATTTCATACATGTTAAAAGAGGTCTAGAAGGGAAGCTAGCAAACAAAGATGTTACAGACTAGCTGTACAAAATATATTCCCTCTTAACTAATTTCTGTAAGTGACGTCAACTTTCCTTGGCTAAAGTAAACACTGTAAATGTGTCCAGTACCACTATCAGAGTAATAACAATTGGTTTTATTCTACACGTGGACAACAGAGCACAACAGATTTATATATTCTTTATTGCCTTTTAGTGATATCCATTCAAATAAAAAAGGAAACTCTGTTTACTGAGTTGAAAGTGAATGTAAATTGCAATGTAGACTTAAGGGAAAATGAAAAAAATTAGAAATGCTTAGAACTGATACACAATGTTATTTACTCACCTGAATCTTCCTGCTGGGCTTCCAATGAAGATGCGATATCTTTGACACAAATAATACCACCAAAGTTACATTCTGTTTACCATCAATTTACAGTTTCTCTTATCTACAAGATGAAGTTAGCTGAGAAGTGTAATTCTATAAATCACACAAAAAAGCACAGCAGTACTTGCATACAAATAATAAATACTAATGTTTAAGGACATATACCCTTAGTCTGCTTATTCTGTGTGGTGAACACACCTAGGTATTTCAAGGTGTTTAGGCAGTATTCTGCAGAGATCCTGGTCTGGCCATATGTCATTGGATTTCCTTACCTAGTAAGCTATTTTCATTAAATATGATAACTAAAGAATGACTACAAAAGGATGACTAATTTCAGAAGTATCTGCTTTCTTCTGTGTGATTAAATATGTGGATATCTATATGGCTTCATGTGTTGATCAGACACTGTTAATGTCATACACAGTACATACGACAGTGACTTCCTTCCAGATATTTCTTTTTATGGCAATTCTTTCAAGACTGATCAGAAATAGCTTAACAATTAACCTGTTTTCAGTTTTTACAGCATGTTAGCCTGTCTTGAAGTAGCTATCTGAAGTCCAGAAAGATGAATGTAAGAAGCCTACCTTGCCTGATAATTGATATAGGGCTTCACTGAAATAAAATGCTGTTGAATGCAAGCATCAGAGCTTTTCAAAAATGAGCAAGGAATGAGTACTGGTGCTGTTCATTAAATGTCAGACTGCTATCAAGCAATAATGAGCACAGATCTACTGAGTTATTTTTATTTTATCTATCTAAAACCAGAAGAGGTAATCAAATACTGTACATTGACTATAATTTCCTAAAACAGAAGAAACTTTTGGAAGTGGGTATCAAGTGAAATATAAGATATTCAATAGATACAGCTCATTTCCACATCCAGTGAGTTTTACAAAAATGTGTTGGCGAATTCTGAAACTTGCATATTTCTCTGGCTATAAAATTATCGTGGCTTGTGTAAATATCACTAAAATCAGGATTTGGCTTCTATCACAGGTACTTTTGAGAAGCTTATTCACTGTTGCATGTAAGTGTCAGAGTACCAGAGTACCACTGTTAAGAGGCAGAGTACTAAATCTTAAATAGCTTACCTATCAAGTTCACCTGCTTTATTAGTGGTTTTATCTGTTAATTTTCTCTATTTAAAGAACTATCTCTTTTCTTTCTGAAAAAATATATAACTACAGAAATTAACTTGCCACACAGAGAGAGTGAACATGTGAATTAGTTTCTCAAGTTCTTTCTGAGTGTATAATTAAACTGGTATTTTATATGATGATTTAGTGTCTTTAATGTTGATAACAGAAACCTGCTTCATACAGTCAAATAGGAAATGAAGGACTAGCTGTTCATGATGAAAATGTTACTGCTACTTTCTGTGCTTCAACATCTTGATAACTCACACATACTCTTCAAAAACAAAGTCAGATTACATAAAAGATTAGCCTCACCTTTACTCCATTGTATATCTTGACTTACAAGTACTTCCATTTGATCACATAGGTCATGATGACTACTAAAGAACTAGTCAAGAATATATTTTGTCAACTTGTGCTCTAAAAGATATTTCAAGAGTCAGAGACCTCATGCTTCAGCAAAATAAACTGAATAAACATCAAACATAAGCATGCAAACCAGAAAGCCTGTTCTACATCAAGTACATAACATACACAAGTTGATACAGAAACTGTGGTTTACACTGTTCTGTGTTCTCTGGTATAAATAGTTTGAAAATATAAAGTACCAAGTTATGGAAAAAAACATATTCAGAATATTGACTGCAACTTAGTTCCAGAATCTAAAAATTGCTGCAAATATTGTAATTATTTTATAAGGGCCATGGGACTGCAAAGTGAGGTAATTAATTAGAAGCAGGTTTCTTAAAGACAGCTCCCATCTTTCCTGATATTTCTGTTAAGTTTGACTTCTAAATATGTACACACTGTTTAATTTACTCACCATCCCTAGTGAATTAAACTTCCTTATCTCAATTGACCTGTTTCTTTTCTGCATTACATGTCAGCATACCACTCCCAATTAACTTGCCCTTTCCTGTAGCAGCATAAATACGCATTTAGCAAAGTAACTCTTTTTTGTTGTTGGTTTCCCCCTTTTTTTATCCCCCTCTCTGATACTCTGGATAATAGCCAGAACCAAATAATAAAACACATGCATTATTGGAGTGCCCCTCCCAGTCTTGACAGGATTAATCTGAAAACCTAGTGTTATTTACAGGAACACAGTAGGGACATGATACAGTGTGCAAGGAATCAGTAGGAATCTTTTTACTCTATCAGCTCTAATAGAAGCTGAAAGCAGTCACTTGCCTTCTACAGCATTTCCCAGGTCATAGTAAATCCTGCCTCAAATG
This sequence comes from Eurystomus glaucurus suahelicus, assembly GCA_032159205.1. Classification (NCBI taxonomy): domain Eukaryota; kingdom Metazoa; phylum Chordata; class Aves; order Coraciiformes; family Coraciidae; genus Eurystomus; species Eurystomus glaucurus. The sequence continues at coordinate 16,942 of JAVFHW010071684.1, forward strand.
AAAATAATTGTGCAACTGCTTTCTAACACCACAGCTTCTGTGCAAAGTAGACTCTCCTCGCCAGGGTCTTGTCTTTTATCTGAGATTTCTAAAACTCAGGAATAATGAAGTCTCTTGACAGCTTAAATGCATGTCCAGCTTCATTACAAAGCCAGGTAATTTAGAATGAAATACTAAGTACAACTCTAGCCTTATTTTCTGCAGAACGTAATACAGAATATAAATCCAATCTGAAATTAAGATGTACTGGTATTTAAGACTACTATATCTTGATTTAGCTGATTGTGTAATCTACTTCTGAAAGAGTTTTCACTTCCATTGTTACTTGAATAATTTGTTTTAGCACTACACAGAACTCTGACTTTGCTGCGTTCAGCACAATTACTGCCTACATACTCTACATTGCTGAGTTATTCATCTGAAAAAGGCCATTTAAATATGTTCATTTTTTCACCTACTGTATTTCAACTATAATTATATGATCCACTAGCTTTTACAGTTTGTCTGTTTTACAGTAAGATGCAATGGTCTGGCACAAATACTGAAATAAAGAGTCATCATTTATTTTCAATGTTAGGAATTGTATTTTCATTGTTTGTGCTGTTAACTACATAAATGTCAATTCAATGCCTTCAGGATAATGATAAGTACTTTAAGAAACTGAATGGGTGATGTTTTTTTAACCTACCCATGTGCAAGATGAGTAATAGAAAAAATGTCCAGGGTAATGTGAATTCAAATAATAGGAATGTAGATAGAAAAAAGTATTGATGTTGATGTAAAATTGCAGATTTATATCTGATCACCAATAATAGGCTGAAGCATACTGCTAGTTAATTGTGGTTACCACGCCATTTGGTAATGGCTTTACATGGCAATTTATGCCAAATATTAGTTAAGTGGTATCATAATAATTAACGTATTTAACGTTAAAGTAAGATGAGATGCATCTTCGTTAATTTATTTTATCATGCCAGTTTATTTCATGACTGTAACACTGGATTGTCCTTACCCCTAAATGTACCTGGACTAATTTTTAGAATGCATCTTGATAAACATCTCAGGCCTAGTCCTGTATACTCGTAGTAGCAGTGGCAACAGCTTTAAGACCCAGAAGTCCATCAGAAAGGCAGAGAAACCTAGAGAAACAGAAGATTTTAAAATAGTGTCAGTATTGTGTGTGGAATGTAACAGCTCAGGTAAATAAGAAGTAATTGCACATCACCTCACTAGATTTGCCTCCTAGAGAAAATTAGGGAAAACAGAGCACAGCGGAGCAGTAGGAAGAATCTGGTAAAAGAGCAGAAAACTTCCCTTCCCTTTTCAAAGAATAGCAAATTTTATTTGAAAACAAATTAAGCCTACAACAACCCTTTCTTCATCAAAACATTTCTTCCCCTTCTGTTTTTTATTATTTACTGGTTGGTTTACTGTTACAGAATGAAAACAAAAGTCTTTGTTGCAGAGAGTTGAGGTATGATTAAATGTTCACCAAAAATGCTGGAATAATATAGTCTATAAAAGATTTTTAAACATTTTTCAGAGAAGTTTTGTGTCACAGATACATTACTTTCATAAGACTTCTGTATGTATTTATATCTGAAAACTGATACAGAAATGAAACATTAAGACAGACATATAATTTCTGTCTTAATAATAAAAAATCTGTATCTGATACCCAGAATAATCATGGCAATGATTTCTCACTAAGAATCTCCCTATGTCTAGACTAAAGCAGTCCATCATGGTTACAGATAATTTATAGAACACTCATAGGCTGGAACTGCAGTTCTCTGGTGATGTGATTTACCAAGTTTTCCACTGAAATGGAAATATTAAATCTTCTGAAAATTCTACTTATTTCAGCAAACAAATAATTTATACTCATTAATTGGGACTTGCAATAATAACAATATTTTCAACAGACCTTCCTAACAGAATCTGAGTTGGTCATGAATTAACTGCTATGCTAAGTTTTGTTTTGTGAATACAGTTGTGTGATCAGCAAATACTTTGACCTCAATTTAAAAATGCTCTGCCCAGAAAACTCTTTGTTTACTGAATAGTAAATGTGGCTAGGACATAAATTCTGTTGTAAGCCATGGTTACAAGTCCATAACAGAGCTGAAAAAATATCAGGCTAAAGGAGCTCACTAGCCAAGAATAAACAGGATGAACTGACATTGAAATAAGAGCTGGCCAGATAGTGAAAGTTGGTAAATTATAGGCATTACAAACATATT
>JAVFHW010071685.1:0-13499 GCA_032159205.1 Eurystomus glaucurus suahelicus
GCCAGGGTACGATGTTTCTGGGTTTGTAGACTGGTGCACTCTTTAATTTCTGTTTTAGTTCTTGCTGGCATGCTTGGACAGCATGGTTTGTGCCGCAGAGGAATGACTGGGCGGCTCTGCAAGTGCTTGTGCATGAGTAGAGTGGTCAGAAGTACATCTGAACTGTATTAAGTTTCTTACTTGGCTTTGTTTGCTGCTTACAAGGGGATCAAGGTAACTCTTTCGCTCTTTTAATGTCACAAGATCACCTGCTAACGTGCTGTGCTAGAACATAGTGAGTTTGCTTGTTTGCTTGAGCCGTGGGTTAATGTGTGTACACAGCTTTGTTCTGTCTTCCTCAGAGCTCGGAGTTTCACGCTGCTTACTGGCGCACTAAGCGTTGTGGCTGGTAGCTCTGCGTGTCCTAGCTGCTGTGCTTTTGTCAGTTGTTGCCTTTAATACTTCCATAGAAGATGCCATTCCAGAAAAAGCAGAAGGGATTTAATTCCTCTGCAACTGAATTTTAGAAAATGAGAGTTAATGGCAGTTACAGTATGAGGAGAAGAACCCCCTCATTTTCACAGCATATATCATGCATACCAAGTTGGCACCTTTGGAGCAAGCATTTAACTGTGACACCTGTCTTTATTCTTTTCCCATCACTGCTTCTACCCCAAGCCTCTAGCAAGACCTATTTTTCTAATGAAGTATGGCCCAACATGAAGAAGAACCTAGGCCAGGTTTCCGTGGGCTGCTTTCTCCAGTAACGCAGTGCAGTTTTACAGCTCTGTCCCGCTGCTGCCGGCGTTGGAACTCCGGCCCTGCATTCCCCTTCACAGAGAGGGGATCCTTGTGCTTCCGTTAACGCCGCGGCCACCCAAAGGGGAGCCTGTGCAGCAGGCCTCCGGCCCTGGGCGGCCGTGAACGTGCAGAGGCTGAGCCCCCTCTGCTCCCCTTTGGATTGTGCCCCTTCTTCTCTTCTCGAAGGAGTGATAGCAGGAAGGTTATCTGTCTTTCGAGACCGTTTCCACTGATCCAATTCTGTTTCGCTCTTTGTTCTACGTTTGTCTTTTTCGCTGCTTTTAGCAACTGTAATTACAGAAAGATGCTTTGCTGGCCCTAGTGTCCGTTAAATTCACACGGATGAATGGCTTGTACATTTAAAATGCGATCATTTCATCCCGAGCGATTCTGAGAAGACTTTAATAAAGCCACGCCGAGGTTTTGCGATGGGGTTTCTCAGAAGCAGCGAGGCTGGGGAAAGGTCAACTGCCAGCTGGAGAAAATCTTTCAGAAAAGCAACAATTCACTATCATTTAGTATCAAAGGATTTCCCCACAGATTGAAATAATTATGTTTTGCAAAAAAAGAATAGTTGTGAGGTGGGCTGTTCTGCCCCTCATCCCCAAAACCCGCAGCAGTGCTATTTCTGCTCTTTCCATCCACACGCATACGAGTGCAGTCCGTTCGTGGTGCGATACTGCAGGATTTCAGCCAGCTCGTGGAGTTGCAGTTGTGGCCGTTTCCTGTTCTCATACAAAACGTACGCTATGGTTTTGAAGGTTTTCTTTTGCTTTCCAATATATTGATTGTCTTATTTTTTTAAATGTGTGTTTCAGGCCACCAGTTAGCAGAGCTGCTCCTCAACCTGAAAAACTGCAAAAGAACAATATCAACAAAAAAAAGAAACTGGTTGAGGTCAGGCTTAACGCTTTTTCATTTGCTTTAGAAGTAACAAGTGCTGGGTGAAATTCGTCCCTGCTTGGGGGCACCTAAAGGCGTGTATAGGTAGAGGAGAGAATTTTCCAGCTCTGGTGGCAAAGCCCAGAAGGCGTCAGAGGCGCTCGGAGTCAGTGTGTTCCAAGCGCACCGACAGGAGCAGCTCTCTCCCTTGCACCAAAGTGCCCGTGGATCCCCCGCAGAGCCCCCCGGGCAGTCCAGCAGACGCTGCTCTGCCGCGCGTGCGAGAGCACGTGTCAGGGTTTTGAACGATGACATCTGCTCACTTCCTTTGGAACGTACGTTTTTCCCCGACCTGTAAGCCCCCCCAACAACTCTTTTGAATTTCCACGTAGTACGCTGAACAAGGAATAGCCTGTGGCGCGTGGACAACCTGCAGCAACTGCTTGGGCTGGCAGGGGAGCTCAGATTGTTCCAAGAAAGCCGTAATTGTGTTCGGGACAGATTCGTTACATCTGTCTTCTGGGCTAAAAAAGCATCTTCAACAACAAGCCATTAACGGCGACACCTCTCTGGGGGAAGTTTCCTTGGCAATTGCTTATTGTAAGCTGAAATTACACCTGTCATTAATGCTTTAATTATAGAGTTGTTATATCCTGCCTTTGCTTCTTATAAGGACTTTAAGGTCAGAATTTGGTCTGTTAAACTGCGCTAGTTTACAAGAATGATTTTTGAAGACTTAAGTAAAGATATTTGCAAATACCTGATAGCCTATATAGATATTAAACTGTGGTAGGAAGATAAACAAAATTTAACCTGTTTGTAAGTTCTATAAATCTGGAATGGAGATTGACAGAAACAAAACACAGCTGGATGAATTATTAAAGAAACAATAATATAAATGCAGTGCCTTCCTTGACTGATTAAGGCGTGGTAGATAGTCTGCCAGAATGTCGTGCCTCAATAAATCAGCAGAAGAAGAGGGATAACTGAGTAATTATTGTTTAATTATTGCCTCTCCAAGGTATTTGTAGCTTGTGTCATTACTTTAGAACTGTGCTTATGCGATCCAGACTCTGTAATCTCCCTGTTTTCCTCATGTCGTTTCACTCTTATTCTCTCTTTTTGTTTTACTTGCCCAGGAGCTGGCTTTAGACCATGTTTTTGGATACCGAGGATTTGATTGTCGCAACAACCTTCATTACCTAAACGATGGTGCTGACATTATTTTCCACACAGCTGCAGCAGGCATAGTTCAAAATCTTTCTACTGGTAACTCAACTTGAAACAGTACTTTGAGATAAAAAATCCTATACGAGTCATTTATTTCTGATTGAAACTCTTAACTCGTTAATATTTCTGTAACTGTCTCACATTTTGCAACTTGGTAAGCGTAGGGAATGACTAGTAGCCCTGAAACGCTGGGGGCAGTACCATCCTCCAGTGTTGGAGCTGTTTCGGCACAGCCGTGCTCCGAGGAAGGTGCAGTTTGATGCAGCCCCGCGTGCGCAAGTCGCTCTCCCGAAGAGGCAGAAATAGTCACAGCCTTTTGGCCAATGAAGAGGAGGAAAAACACCACAAATTTTAGTTGTAGCACTGACAACTTCTTCATGTATCTCAAGAAACAGAAATGAAAGGAGTTTGGGCTGTATTTCAGTAGCTCGTGGCGGCGCAGCGACCCACGCAGCGGTGAGCCCGTCAGCAATGCTGCCTCGAAGGCGTGGGGCAGCAAAGCGGGGACGTGGGGCGGCCCCTGCGCTGGGACGCGCGGTCCCGCCTGTGCTGCTGGGGCCCGTTCCCTTGGGAGGACCTTGCAAAGCGCAGATTCGCAGGGCTTTGCATTTGCCAGCTTTGCTTTTTTGTGCACGAGAATCCTTGGGCTGATTCCTGGTTCCTTGCAGGTAGCTAGTTTACCAAATACTGCTTTTCCGTGTGTATTTTTATTCGTGTGTTAATGGTTAGGTCGTAGTGGCTGTGGTAACGGGGCCTGGGAATGAGGGCAGAGCAGCTGAGCACACAGGGACTGCCGGGGGTGCAGCGACGAGCTGCCTGCGTGTTCTTTGCTGGTGGTGGTTCTGCTTCGATCCTGTTGTGAATAAAACCATGTTTGAATTTTATTAGGTAGTCAGAGTTTCTACCTGGAGCACACTGATGACATTCTCTGCCTAACTGTGAATCAGCACCCAAAGTATAAAAACGTTGTGGCCACCAGCCAGATCGGTAGGTGACTCTCCACGTAACAAAGTTTTACTCAGAAATGATCAGGGGCACTGATTTGGGCTTTTCTGTGTAGGAATTTTACCAGGACAGGCCAGTGTTCCTGTCCTCAAACTTCTTCTCTGGTTTTAAAGAGGTAATCGGGCTTCAGGATTTTCTTATGATTCCAATTCCATCTCTGACTGTGAGTCGTTGGGTTTTAGAGTTAATTGTTGCAAGCTTTGATGAACTGCACTACATCATCTCGTTAATCTGTTATTGTAAGATTTACAGAATTCCCTGTTCCCTTCCTGTATCCGAGGCCCTTGTTCAGCAGGGAAAATACAGTAATGAAATGTGCTGTGCAGAAGTACAAACGCTGTATGGAAAAGGAAAGAAATGGAGTGAGATCGCAAGAGCAGCTGGGACACGTGTGAGGGGCCAGCTGGGAAACCAGAGCATTTGTGTGTTTGTTATTTACAGGGAGAGTCCCGATAGATTCCCTAGTGCAGGGCTCCACGTTGCATGGGAAACGCGTCCCAAGCCTGGAGATGGATCTGCTGCCTTTCGCTTAAACCCGCTTAATCCCGGCACAGTTAGCTTACTGTAATTCCTGCCATGCTGGCAGGAGACTCGAGTCCATAAATCCTGCAATAAGTAACTTAACGGGGGGCAGAAGAAGGGCCGTGGCTGAGCACGCCGACAGCCCAGCCTTGCCCTCCGTACGGGGCACTGGCGTTTGTCGGCCTGCTGCCGGAGCTCCCCGTCTAGCTTCCGCGTCACTGACGCAGGAGAGGTGACTGTTAGAGGCCCTTTTTCTGGTCCGTCAGCCAGAGCCCATGAAATCAGTGTTTCTGATGTATCCGGTTGATATTCTGTGTAACTACAGGTCCATTTCACTTCTTAATAGTTTTTTAAAACTGCATGTCTTTAGCATTTCTTTTAAATACCATTTTTTAAAGTGAAAAGTACTAAATATTGTTGCGATATTTGTGTATAAAACCCAATATACCCAAAAAAGTTCAACAATATTCCTGCTTATTTGTTCCGTTGATTTAATCCATATCCATTTTCAAATCGTTTTTTTTTTTTTCCTTCTGGTGCTGATGCTGGCACGTCAGCATTAGAAACATGACTTATTTCACCTATTGTTTTCCCTTGGTGCTTCCTCATTTGCCATTGCTCTCACAATGCAGGTGATATGACAGAATTCCCAGGTAAGGCTGATTCGTTTGTGAATTTTAGTCAGCAGAGTTCTGTAAAAGTTTCATGTTACCTCGTTGTATCTGTGTGAGTCGCGGATACAAGCGGAGCAGCTGCAGACTGTTTCTTTTGCATGAGGTTCTTCATAAGTGTTACGTTGTTCTTTTAGAAGTTGTCTTACTTCATGAAATCCAATTATTTCCCCCTGTGGTTTGCAAGCTATTATGATTTCATTTGGTTTGTTTGGGTTTTTTTTTTTTTTAGTAATGTTAATCTTACACAAAACCAAACCCCACGATTTACCAGTGTCTGTCTGGGTTGAACGTCCTTGAGAACTGCCTGGGTTGTGTTGCAGCTTTCCAGGTGCTGAACTAAGTCTCTTTTAATACGTGTTTTTGCACGCAGGTGCCACTCCCACGATCCACGTCTGGGACGCGATGAGTAAGCAGACGATTTCAATGCTGCGCTGCTTCCACACCAAAGGGGTCAACTACGTCAACTTCAGCGCGACTGGCAAGCTGCTGGTGTCCGTCGGAGTTGATCCAGAACATACGATCACAGTGTGGAGGTGGCAAGAAGGTAACGCCGGAAAAATCGTGTTCCTTCAGCCTAACGGAGCTGTGGGCCGTTATTTCCTTCTCCATTGAGGTTTTTGGAATAGATTTGTGTCCTTTCTATCGAGTATCATGGCTCTCCAAGCCACAAAATCCACTCAAGGAGATAGTAGAGTGCTCAAACATGTACGAAGAAGCAATTATATGCTAAACATCATTTATAAATAGAAGTTAAGGAAAGAAAGTTGTTTAATATAAAATTCCATTCAATTAAGGAAATGATTTTCTTTTTCTTCCTAAAATTCTTGAACTTTGAATCCTGTGCTGTAGGCACAGAAGTTGTTTGGAAGTCACTTCCAGAAGGAAATTACCGCCTTCAGAAGCGGTGGAGGGGAGAGCAGAAGTGTCTCAGCTCAGCAGCTGCTCCCCTGTGTGTTTCGCCAGATGGTACCTCACTGGTGATACGCAGAATTTCTGTGTTGTGATTTCACTGGCCCGGGGGACAAACCATGCCGTGGAGACCTAAACCTGTCAGATGCAGCAGAGTAACCCAGGATCTTGCTGGTTGCATGAATTAAGACGCCTGATGCACAAAATAATGTTGGGGTTTGCTTAGCGTTCAGCATCTGGGCCATGGTTCTCCAATACCAGGGCAATTGGTTTGATAAAATCATGTCAGAGCTTCATTTTACAGGTGAACGTAACTTTATTTTTATCCTTTCCTAATTAAACCAGGGGCTAAAGTTGCTAGCAGGGGAGGACACCTGGAGAGGATATTCGTGGTGGAGTTCCGCCCAGATTCAGACACCCAGTTTGTGTCTGTTGGCGTCAAGCACATGAAGTTCTGGACGTTAGCTGGCAGCGCCTTGCTGTACAAGAAAGGAGTCATTGGTTCCATGGAAGATGCCAAAATGCAAACCATGCTTTCTGTTGCCTTCGGAGCAGTGAGTTCCAATTACTTGCTACGGAATTTTCTGATATGTTGTTATCAAACCTGCGAGTGTCCGCGTCCTGTGTGGCCAGAGCACGGCCATGGAGCTCTTGCTTATTAGTTAAACTTTTAATTGGAAATGTGCGTGCCTTTAGGTCCCCATGTACGGTTTCTCTCGCAGTGAAGGTTTCTTAGCATCAGCTGCCATGGCTTTTATTGGCCTGCTTTGCTAGTTACGTAGCACTTCCCTGGGTAACTTAGAAAAACGTGGCGTTGTTGTTTGGTCTGTAGGCTCTGCAGCCTCCTTTTCCTGTACCGCTGTTTGGTGTGAGGTGTGCTGGCGACCCAGCTAACGGTGACACCATCAGAATGTCCTTGTTCTTGTGCCCAGAAATTGTTGTCAGAAGTTGCTTAATACCAAGCATTTCTTGCGATTCCCATGGCATTACTGCAGTATGAAACAGGAGTAATGCAATGCACACTAAAGACCCCAAAGTGAATTTAAAAAGCAGCAGAATGTAATATTGGAACAAACAAACTGCTTTCCAAGTAGAAACAGTGCAGCAGACGTTTTACTTTCTAAAGTAACAAAGCTGAGGCCCTGGAAGGGCACCTTGAAGACCAGCAGGTGAGCTCTCCTCCATCCGCACGCGTCGTTCATGCAGGGTGTTTCTCTCTTCCTTACGGACGTGTCACGGAGTCCCCCTGGCAGCATGAGCCCGTGTCACGGAGCAGGAGGACGTCGCTCTCCATAGGTGTCACGGCTCTTGTGAGCAGTGCTGCCCGTGCTGCAGCGCATCTAGGAGGTAACAGGTCCAGTTAGTTCTGCATTTATCCACTTTATTTTCAACACCTTGAAGACACTGCTTGCTAGTCGCCCATCCCGATGTTCCCAGTAGCTAAGGGAGTTGCAATTGAAGCCGCGCAGGAATGCTAAGGTACTTATTATATTGGGATCGTTGCTCTATTTGTTGCAGAATAACCTTACATTTACTGGTGCCATAAACGGAGACGTCTACGTCTGGAAGGACCATTTTCTGATTAGACTTGTGGCAAAAGCTCACACGGGGCCCGTGTTCACAATGTACACGACTCTTCGAGATGGACTCATTGTCACAGGCGGGAAGGAGAGGCCGTAAGATACACGATTGTCCTGAAGTGCACCACCTTTGTCTCTCTTGTGATTTTGTTTGTTTGTTTCACTTTTCCAACGCCTTGGCAGTACGCTGTGCTTCCCAGGGATTGGTGGGATCCGTACGGTAGCAGCTTTGGTCTGAGCTTTACGTAACACGCCCAGGTGTTGTAGTAAGTAAAGGACTAATAAAAGCAGGCCGCTTGAGGGTCACAGCAACGTGTGTTGCGCACAAAGGACCTGCTGAACCTCAGATGGGCAACTGGCATGACCAGCTGTCCAACTCCGTGGGGCCTGAGCCCCTGCCAGCCTGAATTTTGTCAGTCTGACAAACTACAGCCAGCCTCGCCCAGCAGAGACTCTGCCATTTCTGAGTGTGGTTTACTAGGCAGAACGTACTTGCCAAGCTTATCTTGGCGACAGAGATTTGAGATTAAGTGACAGGAGAACAAATTGGCTGTTACGAATCAGGCGTGATACCACTGACAACATGGAGTGTGACAGCATTTAAATGAGCATTATTTACTTGCCACTGCACCGTAATGAGGTGTCTTTGTATGCGGTAGGTGATTCGATGTATGTTGCATTGTTCCACGAGAGAAATACCGACGGGATTTGTGTGTGGGATTTGTTGTAGCCTGTGCAGGAGGAGACACCTGGGTAACACAACACGCTTCTTTTCAGCACTAAAGAAGGGGGAGCGGTAAAGCTGTGGGATCAAGAGATGAAACGGTGCCGAGCGTTTCAGCTTGAGACGGGCCAGCTCATCGAGTGCGTGCGCTCCGTCTGCCGAGGCAAGGTGAGTGTCCTGCCGCAGCAGACGCTGCGCAGCACTGCCTGGTGTTATTAACCAATTCCAAACTCTATTTACGCTTATCCCAGGTATTTGCCGAGAGCTTCTGCAGTTTAGCCAATGACAGACGCCTCTAGAGTAGACGCAGGCTGCTCTTAAACAGTCTAACCAAGCCTAAACCCCGGGTTTTTCATTATTGCCCAAATACTATATTCAGTTAGCTCAGCGGTATGACAATCACGCTTTGCCAACTTGTAGGTAAACACTTTGATTCCAATCAAAGTCCTCGATGGCGAGATGAGAAATCCGCCGTGATCCCTGAGCAGTAACCCCAGCAGAGCACACCGGCTCTCGAGCCGTGAGATGTCAGTGCTTTCCTCCCCTCGCTCTACGCGCAGAGTTACCACAGGTATTTCTGCCGTACGCCGGGGCGTTGCTGCTGTTGATACGGTCTGTCTGTTGTGCTGACAGCCCATCTCCCGTTCGTTCTTTTTCGGCTACAAACAGGGGAAAATTTTAGTGGGAACGAAAGATGGAGAAATCCTTGAAGTAGGAGAAAAAAATGCGGCTTCAAACTTGTTGATTGACTGTCACATGGAAGGGGAAATCTGGGGCTTAGCAACTCACCCCTCAAAAGACATATTCATCTCTGCAAGTAACGATGGAACAGCGAGAATCTGGGACCTGTCGGACAAAGTGAGTATCGCTAAATCTACAAGTACATGGGGAAAACTGACCAGTGGTACAACTGTGCGTTTTTCCAGCTGCGTACGCACCTTTGAGCAGCCGTGCACAGAGAGCAGCGTTTCTCTGCTGGCTTTTGGACGGTTCTTCAGGAGCATCCTGAAGCCGCTCTTCCCAAAAGCGAGGGATTTGCAGAGAAACACAGTTACTTAGAAGCACCCGTGCCGATGGAGAGCCTTTTGGTGCGCGTTGCTTGTTTTGATGCGAAAGTACAGGCTGGCGTGGATTAAGGAAGCGGTTGAATTCCACGCTGACAGGCTGGGTGACACAGGTTGTCCTGTCGCTGCCCCTGACAAGCCTGCCTTGCTGGCCCCCTGCCTGGAGCCCTTCTTCAGAACCAGATGTGCTGCACAGGTAGCGCTCCAGATTGTTTTTATCCAGGTCCAATTGCAGAACCACCACCGTTTTTAAAAAGAACAAATAAGTTTTTTAAAAACAACAGGAAGGTTTCTGCTTACGCTAGCTCCATAAACCTTTCAAAGGTTCTACCTGAGCTAACAGGGATCGTTTTTAATATGGAAAATGAATATATGACAAAGGCAATCAGGTAAGGGAAAATGCAAGAGGATTCAGGTACGTTTTCACACAGCAACGCAGTGGGACAACCCTACCCTGATCAGCAGCTGTAGGAGCTGTCGAAGTCACCTCTCAGCCCAGACAGGACACGGGATTTTCAGCCTGTTCTGCTAAACAGAATTTAAGTCACCCTGCAACAAGATAGATGCGAACACGGGACTCCTGTCTGGGTTACATCTCTATTTCGAAGCCGCTTTGCGACATGTGCCTGGTGGGATGTGATTTTTGATGTGAAATTTCAGATTTCTATTTAGAGGCGACTATTAGACAATTGGTTTGAATAAGTGCCTTTTCTCCTCTGTGCGTGGAAGCTTTGCCGTTTGCTTGGGAGCTTTCTCCAGGGGAGGTATTAATCAGCCTATTGCTTTTGTTACCGCAGAAACTGCTGAACAAAGTGAATCTAGGTCACGCAGCGAGGTGTGCCGCGTACAGCCCTGACGGCGAAATGGTTGCCATCGGCATGAAGAACGGAGAATTTGTTATTTTACTGGTAAACAGCCTTAAGGTTTGGGGCAAAAAGCGAGACAGGAAGTCTGCGATTGAGGATATCAGGTATGTCACACATGGCACTTGAAGGCCTCTAAAAGCACAGCCCTTACCTGAGAAAAAGCCCATCAAAGGCCAAGTTGATTTCCAGGTTTTTTGTAACTCCACATTTATTGAAAGCTGCATGACATTATGAAATGCGTGTGCTGGCTCACTCTATACCTGTATGCTCTACACCTGTATGCTCTATACCTGTATCCTCTATACCTGTATCCTCTATACCTAAAGCTTTTATTTGCACATACCTAAAGCTTAGAAACCTCCTGTACCACACACTTCTCTTGTTTCCTGTGGCTGATTCAGTTACAGCCACTTGAATACAGCTAGTAATTGTCCCGTGGAGCTCTGACTATGGCAATTAATATCACCTTTTACTTCTTTAATTCTTTAATTTAACGTTCAACGCCTTCTGATGCATTTTGATACGTTATTGCGTTTTTAAATTGCAATTGCTGTTGCTTTCCTGCCAAGCGTTAGCGTCACTCTGCAGGCCGTGCTCTGCGCTTTATGCAAGCGCAATATGAACATCAGTCTTCCTCATCTAAGCATCTACGTTTGGTTTGGATTCAACCCTGCTATTTATAGAAGGGCTTTTTCTTTTCCAGTAAAAGAAATTTGTTCTCTTATGTTAATGTGAGAAGCAAAAGAGAATTTTGCACAGAAATAGTAAATTCCATCGCCGCTCCATTTCCTTGTCTAGGATCAGCCCAGATAACCGGTTTTTGGCAGTGGGCTCACAAGAACATACTGTAGATTTCTATGATCTCACTCAAGGCACGACCCTGAACCGAATCGGCTACTGCAAAGACATCGCAAGTTTCGTCATACAGATGGATTTTTCGGCGGACAGCAGGTACATCCAGGTAGGTCTGGGGCAGACCCACGTTTGTTTGGATTTATTGTGACTTACCAGACAGAATGACAAGATGGAGGTAAGAAAGGGTGAGGGAGGCTTTCCAGAGTCGTCGTGAGCTTTGAGGTGCCCCTGAATCTCCCGAGGTGACTCGGATTGCCTTGGGGACGCTCCCGGGGCTCTGTGTAAAGTCCTCTCTTTCTAAACGCTTGGGTGCAGCGCTGGGCCCTGCGCCTCGCACCGCAGCGGGAGCTCGGTTCCCTTACACGACTGTCAGTGTGAGAAAGGCAAAGTGTTCTCTCGTTTTGAGGGAGCGGGGGCAACGCTGGGAAAGAAATTGGGGATTATAACACTGTAGAATGAGTTCTCCTCCCCGTCCCCAGGAAGGGCTGATGGATTAATAGGTGAGGTTTTCCTCTGAAATGTTTCTGATCGAGTAAAACGGGGTTGCGATAAGCCAGGGAGTGTGTAAGTGCAGAGCACTCCATCAGCTGTGCGCGATGCACGTCACCAGCCCGCTCAGTGACCCTCCCGTGACACTGCTATTACAGCTCCTGGCCAACTAGCTAAAAAGAGACCTTTTATCCTAGACGTCTGGTTGCTGATAAAAACCCACTGAGACCATTACTGCTGGAAATCCTCTACATAAAGAAGATTATGTATCTATAGCAAACTTAACCAGCGCTTGCTTTTCCTTCTTTCAGGTATCAACAGGTGCCTATAAGCGTCAAGTTCACGAGGTACCCCTAGGAAAGCAAGTAACAGACCCTGCGTTAATAGAAAAGATCACGTGGGCCACGTGGACAAGGTAAGACCGTAAAGAACAAAGCTCTGCCTGACGGGGGACGGGTGTTACACAGCGCTGAGACCAGCTGCGTGAACCACATGCTTGAAATGTCCCCGGCGAGAGAGCACACGGTTCTGTCTTCCACACGCGGTTGTAGCCGGTTGGTGTCTGCAGTAATTCTGACTGTAGTGACACGGAGGGCTGGCCGCCTTGTCCCACATCAGCAACCGCACGCAGCACAGGAGGCGGCAATGAGAGCTGGCTGTCCTCAGGAAGGAGCTGGGGCAGCACTGGAATGTATTTACTGACGTGGATTCACACAGGACCCTCCCAACACGATGCCAAAACCATGGCTGTGCTCTTACTGTAGGAATTGGAACAGGCCAAAAGCAGCTGTGACAGGAAACGGGGCGCTAGTACAGGCAGGGGTGAGGAGAAGGTAAGCGAGAAGCTTCCTATGCTCACTGCAAGCAGAAAAATCTGCCCCAAATTATTCATTTCTAAGGACTCTTGGCAGATTGTGGGAGCGGGGCAGATGCAGCTGACAGTTAATGTGTGGGCAAACAGGAATGATCATAAAGCAACTGGAACTAAGGGAAGAACAGCCAGTCTAAGAAATACTCTCCATGCAAGCAAGCATCCCTCATTCAAGAACTTAGAGCTGAGACAGCCTTGCTGTCAAGAATCCCTCTGGCAGGGGACACACGTGTCCGTCAGGAAAGGAGGAGACCAGGGCTGCACATACAGCATCATGGGAGTGGTGTCACGGGAGGCAACCCTCAGGATTTGTGGGTGGAGATGCTTTAAGTGTCAGACAGCAAGAAGGTGTGTTCCTGTGATGCTCTCTATTATGGGCTCGCATTCGGTGCAATGTCCGATGGGCTAATGCCTTCTTTTTAAAAAAATTTGGTTTTGGAACAGCATTCTTGGAGACGAAGTCATTGGCATTTGGCCACGAAATGCAGACAAAGCCGATGTCAACTGTGCGTGTGTGACCCATGCTGGCCTCAATATAGTCACGGGAGATGACTTTGGTCTGGTGAAACTGTTTGATTTCCCATGCACGGAAAAATTTGTAAGTGGGTATTTTAACTTAATCTCAACAGCTCGCTTTTTCCCTGCGCCCAGATGCCTCAGCTTACGGTTTGAAGGCATCCACGGTCATGTCCAGGCAGCTCCCAGCCCGCGCTGGCTGTGGGGCTGGGGTTGGGCGGCAGAAGGATGGTCCCCAGGGGAGCAGCTCGCAGGTGGGGGGGCAGCCGCTGTCCAGCCCCCGGGGAGGACACGACGCAGAGCCGGGCAGGGAGCTGGCGTTACCTGGGGAGGGGGTGGTGGCTTCATCACCCTGCGCGGCCGCGCTCCTCCCTGCACCAGTTCCTGAACTTCGCTCTTCTCCCACCAGGCCAAACACAAGCGGTACTTCGGGCACTCGGCGCATGTCACCAACATTCGCTTTTCTCACGACGACAAGTACGTTATCAGCACAGGAGGAGATGACTGCAGGTAACTGCTGAGTTTTAAAATG
>JAVFHW010071686.1:9315-27662 GCA_032159205.1 Eurystomus glaucurus suahelicus
TCCTTTCCTTTCCTTTCCTTTCCTTTCCTTTCCTTTCCTTTCCTTTCCTCTCCTCTCCTCTCCTCTCCTCTCCTCTCCTCTCCTCTCCTCTCCTCTCCTCCCCTTTCCTCTCCTCTCCCCTCCCCTTCCCTCATGGGAAACAGAAATCTGTTCCATGCTTTAATAACTTCTATTATAAAGGAAAAGTTGCTGCTTTATTGGCTGTAGAGGTGCCTGTTAAAGGATGTTGGTGTTCTTGCAGTTTTACATCATTTATAGTGCTGCTTACTTTTATTTTTTCTGTCTCAGAGAATAATCAGAACAGCAGTAGTCTTACTTAAAATTTCACAGTTGACATAATGATAATGTTTGCAGTGTTTTAAATAAGGACCACATGTTCCTCCCCAAACCTATTTAACAGTGGTATGCAGATGTTTCAACCAATTATGGAAGATAGCTCTACTTCTGTATCCTAACAGTTAAGTATATAACATCTACCTATTATAGACAACAACCTCCATCCAAAACTTTGCTTCCACCAGAAAAGAGAACAGAGAGGCAAAAGCTCTTTGTAAGACCCGAGTGTCACACTTCCCATCCATATATATTGCCTCCTTCCCTACTACAGTAGCCAAACAATATGTCACATCCTATATAATTCTCAAGACATTGAAGTGTAAAGAATTTATGCAGAGAAAGGACTTTATTTCTTTGTCATGTTGTGTTTATACAGACCAGATGAATGATGTAATAATTCATTATATTGCATCAGAACAGATCATCCTGTTGTGTTGTGATTTGCATCCAAACTCATAACTGAAGGTACTCTTGATCATCATTGGCAGCTGGGTCATATCTGTTGACGTGATTCAGATGCCACGAGCTTAGTAATGAATTCTTTAATCTTTTGACATTTTTGCTGTCCGAACTATGTGAAACAAACAAAACCAAACAGACAAACAACATCTCGTAATATTTTTTAGAAAGTTAATTCATGCAAGTTAATCGTGTTTTTCCCCAATCACTTTACATTTGTTTCTGTATCATTCAAAATATGAGTATATATAAATTTTTAATGTAATGGTGAGTGGTGCTCTGCTTTGCTCATAAGAGCCTTCACATTTTTCCAGTGAGCTTGCATCCACACTGGAACATCCTTAGACATGGCCAATTTTTGTAGCTGAAAATACCTGCCACCACATGTTTCTGAGATAAAGTCTTTTATTTATCCACTACTAAGTCTGAAAAAAGCACTTAAGAAAGTGAGTCAATAAAGAGAAACCTGATCAGAGCAACAGGAGACAAAGTCTAATTCATTTTTGGACAAAAACCCCTGACAGAGAAATTTTAACATATCTACACAAACACATTTTATCCCTTGTGGTGTTGATTCTTTGCTCCCTTTCTCATGACAGTGAAAGGGAGGTTTTCCATGTGAGTAGACATTAAAGTAGGAGACAAGATATTGAACTAATTTCTCTGAAATCTCTTTGAGATTTCAGATTGAACCCTACGGTTCAATGATGCTTGATGCAGCTTCAGTTCCATGATGTAAGGCTGTACTTTTTTTCATGTAAGGGTCTGAAATATTCCTTGCAAGGGTCCAAAAGGATTTCTGATCTTCGGAAGTGACGTGAACCTGAAAGGAGGTTGAAATGACCTTTTCTTGGTGATCATAACATGCATCTCAGAAGGAGGAACAAGACAAGGAGTTGTGAAGGTTGAGCCACAAAACATAGAGGTGGGGATGTGTGCATTTGTGTCTGAGAAGATGAAGGAGAAAGAGGGAAGTGAGCAGGCTGTCCTGGGAAAGGGAGCAGAGGTGACATGGCTCCCCAGGGAGATGGATGGCTTGGCAGAGGAAGGTGTTTTTAGTGAATCTCATTCAGCTTATGCAAGAGCATGATTAACTTCCAGCTCTCCCAAACCTGATGGAAGATATTCCAGTTCATCTCTTGTGGTATAGCCCTTTCTGGTTCACTGTAATAGGCAGTAAAAATGCAGACTAGCTCATAAGAAAGAACTTGCCTTGTTTTACTTGTAATAATACAGCTTCTTGAGAGAAAAATATGAAGAAAATATCAACCACATAAACAGATTTTAAAGGTTTCAAAGTGGGATCAAACCAAGTTCATTCCTTTTTAACAGTGAGTCTCACTTTGCTCTTCCATACATGCACAGTTGTAGTATAGGTAGAAGACTTCAGAGCATACTAATATTTGTAGAGTGTCAGATCTTCGGTGAAAGGTGTAATGTGTTTATTTGTTTAAATGAGAAGGTAGGTTCAATGTTGATGATGGGACATGAGGCACTTGGAATAACTCAGAACAGGAATACTTTGATGTTGCTCAGTCTATATAAAGCAGACATAGGCTTTCTGAAAGGGCTTTGCCGACACACCTCATCTGTAACATGAAGGTGACCAGACCACCCTCTAGTGGGATGAGACTGCATTTCAGCTTGTAATGTGTTACTGCTTTAGCTATGAAGTAAAATTTCTGTTTCCTTTTGCCTTGGAGACCTTTTCAGATGAAAGGTAAGATCCGATGTGTATCTGCGCAAGCAGTGTGGGAGGGCTTCTATCCTAAAGGCTCTTCAAACTTCCCCTGCTCAAAGGGTTTCTGAGTCAGAGCAGTGGGACTTGGTGTCCTGATACTGAAAAACAGAGCTGCCTCTCCCATATATTTGGTTCTGAAATATTAAAATAAACGTATCTTTTTCTTCTTGTTCTTTTAATCACAACATCTGGCCTAACTGATGCTTGCAAAATAACAGTAAGGAATTGCTAGAATATGAGGGGGAAGGAATGGACTCCAGAGAGAAAAATCTGTATGAGGCTGGGAATTGAGCAGCTGAAGAACTAGGAAAAGGCTTTCCTAATCAGAGCTGGTCACATAAAAAAAAGAAATTCTGCTTGTGAAAAAAAAATTCCAACAACTGAGCGTAAGGGAAAAAAAGACTATTAATTATTTATTTCACAATTATTTGGTATTGCCAGAGCTTCCTCATTTAAGAAAAATGCAAGGTAAAACTCCATTTGACACACTTTTGAAAATTCTTCTGCCCAGACATCAGCCATCAGTCCCAGCATCATGCACACCTATAGCACCAGCTCATGTTGAAGGGAGAAGGCATGCAGCACCACAAAGATGAACAGAGCAGCCTTCCAGCATGGCTCCTTATGTCCAGTCCTCCCCGGGGGCGTATATAAGAGCTTCAATATGGCATTTGTAGATGATATTTTAGCCACGACTGGCTGGAAAGGACAAGATTTGGCATGCAGGTTCTGGGAGCCAGGGGAAGCAGAGGTGTGGTGCAATGGTGCCTTTGGGCCAGGAGAAACATGAAGGTCTGTTGTGGAGGGGTGCTGACTGCAATTTTCAGTTCAGTTAACCAGGAATTGCTTCTCTTCTTCCACTAAATCTTCTCATAGACCATATGCTCTCAGGAAAAGAGACTATGTCTTTGTCTGCATATGGAAAACATCAAGTTTCTTTTCAACACCGTTGCAGCCTGAATAAATTGAAGCATTATGTATAATGGTAAACATATGTTGTCTCTGCCTCCTGCTCATGGTGTTCCCTAGTTGAGGAACAGCCTCCTGAAAATTGATGTCCCTAACCACTGCCCTATCTTCACTTCAGTCTTTCAAGCCCTGCTTTAACTGAGATATCTGAAAAACATCAGCCAGTTAATACAGTTAAGTGATGAGTGGCCTCAGATGATACCTATGAAACAAAATGAAAGAACCACATGTTTTTTGTGGCTTTTTCACCTTTGCTCTATTGTTTGTTTTTTGACTTATCACTTCTACTACTGTAGCCCCAAGAAGTTGGAGACTAAAATCCTCACAGCTAGAGCTGATCTGTGCTCACTGCTCTCCATGTGTTCATGCACATACACACAAACAGCCTGGGCACAGAGGAGACTGAGATCTGTCCAGGATAAAACAGTCAAAGAGGTTCATTTTAATAGGTCCCATGAAGTGGTCTTTTACAGTCTCATTTCATACAGTCCATCTGAAAAAAACCAAAGATGTTAGTTTTGTTTTAAATCTTGACTTAGAGAAAAGAATTTGTTATGATACAAAATAAGCTGTTCAGTTGAGCTTACTGCCATGTATTTCTCCTAGAAATGGAAAATATTTGTAGAGAAATCAGATGATGTGATGACAAAGATCTGAAAAATTACAAATACCTTCACTGATATTCTTATCAGGATTAAAATGATTCAATATTGAGTCACTGAGACATAGCCTCTTTTTTGTTCTATGGTTGAGAAGACTTAGGGTTTGAGCAGACTGCAGTGAAGAAACACTGATTAAATAAAATGGTTTTGAAGTCTTAAAGAATGTGATAAAAACAAAAAAGGTTGTTTTTCAACCCTTTTTGCATTTGTGGTCACCTAAAAAAATTATAGAGGATGTAAATAAGCTTGTAAAGCAAATGATGCCTTTTCTTTGTTACCTTTCACTGACCCCTCAGAAGCATCTCATGGACACTGGGAACTTGGCAGACCATAAAGCAAAGGTAGCTGTGCTACTGGGAAATGTCATTGTTTTTGTTGACTGAACTTAAGTGATTAAAGCTTCAGAGAAGTTTGGTTAGTCCTTCAACTGTTCAGAAAACATGAAAGGCTACTTTTAAAGCATAATTTCTTCAGACAGTAGTACAGAGGTCGCATCTTCCCACTGTGGCTGCCCAGGAGTCCTCTCCACTTGTGCTGGTGAAAAGCAAAGGCTACTCCATCTCCTGTCAGTCACAAATGGCCACAGAAAGCCAGAAACACAGCAGAGGAACGGTGTACTAGACCTAACTTCCTTTCGTAGTTACAGTGGCAAAGTATAAAGGTACTGCTTTCTGTCTCCAAAAAGAAGTCATTGTGATGTGTAATTTTGAGCTTGAGCACCCTCTCACTAGGAAAAAACATTGCCTGTTTGAGTTACCCGTACCACTTCCAGTCATACCCAAGAATCCCTTGGAGGTCTTATGTCTAATCATTTACTAGATTTGTCTTAACTTACCTCAAAAGTCTCAGCAGCTTTCAGTCTGTATGGCTGAAGCAACTCCATGTGGTTGGTTGCTCAGCATCCTCGCTCACTGAAATCTGGAGTAAAACATGCTGTGAATGAAATAAATTGCCTGAGCAGACATATTTGCAAGATGGGTAAAAATTGCTCCTTGGCTCTGCGAAGCAGCACTTGTGTGACAGAAGCAGGAATAATCCATAAACTTAATACAAACTGTGACCTGGGTACCTAATGCAGGCATGCAGGTGGACAGGGTCCTCATGAGTGTGCCTATGTGGGAAATGCTGGGCATGGGTGGAGCCTTGTTTGCTGCGCTACAGTACAGGTGACTCCCAGGCTAAGGGGATCCATTTTGGCTGTTTCCTCAGAGAGGACAAATCACTCCTAAATAATTTGCTTTCAAATTATAAGAGTTCTAAGTAATCAGAGAGGAAGGATCAATGTATTGCCTCCCAGAGAATTACAAATCATTCTCACCTGGAGCCCCAGGAGGGGGTTCCAGGAAGGACTGAATTCCTCTGAGACACAGCTGACTTTCTGCCAGAGCTATCAGTGCTACAAACAGCGTGCAGATGGCAGGCAGAGAGTATGCAGGTAGCACACAGATAGCTTGTTTGGTCTGGGTTTTACAAGCCTAATAAATTTTGTGATACATAAACACGTTATTGCTTTCCTAGGCTCAGTGTGCATCATAGGCTTCTTCCAGGTTTATTTTCCCCTTCTGCTACTGTACAGTCCTGAGGCATTTAGGGATTTCTTGCAAAACTTTTTCTCATCCTGCACACCTGAGCTATTTTTTCTCTGCTTTTTTCTCTTCTTTTTTCTTCCACTGTAGGTTCTCTATGTTTTTTTTCCAGACTGTTCTCCTCATTTCCCTGTTTTCTATAACACCTCATACCACTGACCTTCCTGCAGGGAATAAGGAACCTTTTAACCACCTTTCCTGTGCAATGCAGTTCTTTTCACCCCTATTTTGTACACCCTAGATCTTCTACAATTTCCCTTATTCTCCTTCATTCTTTTCCTCTTCTCTCTTTGGCAAGGCACTGATCTGTGAAAATTAAAGCATGAGGTTTGGCAGCACTAAGATGGCAGAAGAAAACCAGGGAGGGGGTATGTTGATAACTGTTAAGTGATTAACTTTATGCCTGAGAGTGTTGCCTATTTTCTCTTTTTGTTTTAGAAGATTATGGCTCATTGGTACCTTCAAACATTCCCTGGGAAATTTTTATGGATTGACCGGTGAATTAGAAGTCACTGTGTTATGAGCAAAGACAGACTCAACCAACATTAACAGGGTAACAACTGTAAGTAGGTCTGTATCACATCCCTCTTAAAGCCATCTTATTTTCTGACTGAAAAGTCATGCCCTTCTCAATGGTTTGTGTCTAGAAGCTGTTCCTTGTCTTTCTTCTAAACTAGTTTTGGGCACCACAGTATAAGAAGGACATTGAGGTGCTGGAGCAGGTGCAGAGAAGGGCAACAAAGCTGGTGAGGGGTCTGGAGGATATGTCATATGAGGAGCACCTGAGGGAACTGGGGTGGTTTAGCTTGGAGAAGAGGAGACTGAGAGGAGACCTTGTTGCTCTCTACAATTACCTAAAAGGAGGTTGTAGTGAGGCTGGTGTTGCTCTCTTCTCCCGAGTAACTATTGACAGGACAAGAGGTAATGGCCTCAAGTGGTGCCAGTGGAGGTTTAGATTGGATATCAGGAAGAAGTTCTTTACTGGAAGAGTGGTTAGGCATTGGAACAGGCTGCCCAGGGAAGCAGTGGAGTCACCATTCCTGGAGGTGTTAAAAAAACGGGTAGATGTGGTGCTTCGAGACATGGTCTAGGGGTTAGAGAGGCATTTGACAAAGATTGGACTAGATGATCCTAGAGGTCTTTTCCAACCTAAATGATTCTGTGATTTGGTGAAATTCCTCAATTTGCTTAAAATAAAACCAGAACAAAACACCCCAGCCGTCCCAAGACAGTCTGTGTTTCAGCTTGATTTCCAAAGGAAACAAGGTGTAGCAGGGAGTTATATAGGTTGCCTGCCTGTTCGTTGCTCTTCTGAGAGCCTGCCTGTATAAGGCCATTTGAAGTCATAAACTGATTTTAGCCATGCTTGACCAACACAGAGAAGTCTCTAATATACTAGATTCCTATGAATTTCATGAAAGTTGTCACCTGGCTCAAAAAAAACCCCTCAGTTTAGTGGTGTCTGCGTGAGAAAGGAAGGCAGAATTTTGCAGTTTCTTGCATGCAGCACAGTGAGCATCCTCAAAGTCACCAGCCACACACCCATATAATTTTGGTTGGACAGCCTGCATTTGTATCTCTAAGTCTGTTACTGTGCAAACTGCCTCTTGCTTGAAGCAAGGGAGGAGCTGGGAGCGGTCTCTGAAACTTGTGTGCTGAGAAGAGTGAGGGGGCAAAGGAGAGAGTTGGGGACAAATGACAGAGCTCCTCAGAAACCAGATGGATTTCTTTTCCTTGGAGTCAGATGAAGATGCTCACTCTGAGACTATCTGCATTGCAAGCTGAAGGTCTAGGTGAGATGCCAAACGGATTATGTTCAGAAAACAGCAGAGGAAGCAGTATAACTGCATCAGTATGTCTTTCCAGCATGGTAAATGAGCCTTTGGCTGTTCAAAGAGAGCTTAATGTGCCTGCCATGACACATCTATACTCCTCAAGGGCTCTACAATGGCAATCTTTTCTTATCTGACAAATATTAAAACAATTCTAACTTGTTGCTTACAAATTACGTTTGGCAATTTCTTGTCCTCATGAGAAATATTTGATCCCTGAGAGTGCCATGGGGACCCTCTCCTATGACGATAGGCTGAGAGAGTTGGGGCTGTTCAACCTGGAGAAGAGAAGGCTCCAGGGAGACCTTCTTGCGGCCTTCCAGTATCTGAAGGGGACCTACAAGAAATCTAGGGAGGGACTTTTTACAAGGACTTGTAGTAATAAGATGAGGGGTAGTGGCTTTAAACTGGAAGAGGGTAGACTTACGGATGAAACTAGGAAGTTCTTCACTCTGAGGGTGGTGAGACACTGGAACAGGTTGCCCAGGGGAACTGTGGATGCTCCATCACTGGATGTGCTCAAGACCAGGTTGGATGGGGCTTTGAGCAACCTAGTCTAGCGGGAGGTGTCCCTGCCCATGGCAGGGGGACTAGAACTAGATGATCTTAAAGGCCACTTCCAACCCAAACCATTCTATGACTTCAGTGAAAACTCCTTGAATGGGAACTATGTAATTCAGCTGGAAAAGACCTTGCAGAATCAGGCTCATGCTTCAAGTACATGTTAACAACAGCTGAAAGGAACGATCTGGCTTGATGTCAGCCTCAGCTCCAGATACAACATACACACTGTATTTACTGAAATCCCAGCCTTTTTTACAGAGCTTCTAGGTTAAATACTGCTTTGAAATGGCTTTCCTTACTGTAGAGTCATAAAATGGATGAAATGAAACCATTGCTGTACTACATTGAAATAGCTGAACTGTTCCTGCTAACTTGTCTTGCAATTGCACGTTGCAGATTGAAGGGTGTGGGAAGGCAGGAGGGAAATCAATGTTGCTTAATAGAGACAAGTTACCCAATGAGCTGTATAACCAGCTTGGTACTATTACAGTCAAACTTTTTTTTTCCAAAGTAATTCTCACATTTCTCTGAGGCCTCAAAATTGTTTAAGATGGTATTGAGAAAAACCTGGAAAGCGCTAATAGATATATGTTGCAATGTGTGCCTGCCTGCAGTGAACTTATTCTGCAGCCTACAAGACCATGATATGAACATCACTCTAGTCTTTTTCTGCCACATTTTGGATAAGGACAATGAATAATATGCATAAAACTATGGGCAAATTTGGAAGAACCACAGCATTATAGGTAAGAAAAAATATTGACAGTCAAATTCCATCTCTCTGATACAAAACAGTACTTTAGCCCTAAAGCAACTTTCACTCGAATGCTCCTGTGTCCGTATCTATACCAGGCAATACATACAAATGAGCTCCACAGCCACCAGTCTGCACTTTCATTATGTCCTGTTACCATGTTAGCCTTGTTGGCTCCATATGCCTCTATACTTTTTTTTCTTGGGAAGGCTGGAGAGGCAAGAAGGCAGTGCCAGTGTACTCCACCAGTCTTTTTATTTAGCAAACAGTCTCAGTGCAGCAGGAAAGTACCTGTAAAGCAAACCAGTGTGGCTGAAGACCCAGCATTTTTACTCTGTGTTTTCATGGAGGCATTTTGTACTAGGTCTAATGTGGTCCCACTGGCTGAATGCCCATTAACACCTGGATTTGCATCAGGTGCTCTCCTGGAGTACATCTTTCAGTTTACTCTGACAGGGAGTTGCATTTGTGGGGTCCTGGTTTCATTTTGCTCCAAGGTACCTTAAATGGGACAATGGGGAGATTCACTCCAAAAGCGGACTTCTTATTTATAGTGCAATTCTAAAGGAAGTGCACTTTAGTAAAAGTGGTGGATCAGGGTGGTGGCATGGCTGCACAATGCATCTATCTCTTCCTACAGATGTAACCAATGAATTTTTTTTCTGGGACATTCCATTCGAGACATAACATTTGGCCATATAAAAATGCAGCTATTTCAACTACTCTTTCAATTAATTACAAGACTTCCAACACTGAGCTGAATCATAACTTTCAGTAACACCCTTTTGAGCTGCTTAGCACCATTCTCCAACAGGGGAAACATTCTCCAACCCAGGGAAGATTGCCAGAGCAGGAGGTCAGATGAGGTGAGTGTGTTTTAAAAATACGTAGAAACACAGGACCTGAATTCCACTGTGCATCTTTCCTTGCTAGCTAAGACCTTAAAAGGTTTGGTCCTTCAACAAAAACTATGGAACTATACTGTTCTGCATTTCACTAGGAAGGAGCAATCAAGGTCAAGAAATCGCAACTGCATCTTCTCAACATACATCTGAAACCTGCTCTGAGGACACAAAAAAATGACGATCCTCTAATCTAGTTCAAACTTACAAAATCTTTATTTTCGTCTCTATCTATTTCTTCTCTATTTCTTCTCTTCTCCTAAAGTTGGCCAAACAAACATCCTTTTTAAGGCAAAAAGCAAGTAAATTTTGCTCGGTTATTTTAATTCCATGTAACCAGTTAAAATGTTAGAAACTGATGACAATGACATATTCATGACAGAAAAAGATATTAGCTAATGATATAACCTATTTTGAAATACCTCTTAGTCATTAGCTTCATAAAATATGTTAAAATAAACATCATTTGTCATTGCTATTGTTTATTTCGAACTCTTTCAGCAAATGCTATATAAAGCAAATGCCAAGTTCTAAGCAAAGGACTGCTGTTCTCAGCTGCCCTTTACAGGTGTCTTCCTCTCCTCTTTCACTTTACAGAGGATTTCCTGCCTCTCACTGAGAGCTGGGGGGAAGGAATTCTCCGCTTAGTAGTATTAGGCATGCATTATTACTCAGCCAGTAAGACAATGCTAATAAAATGTGCCTGGCCATCTGTTTTTAAAACAACAAAAGAAGAAAAGCAAAGTAGATGTAAAACTCCACATTTTGTCAGTTAAATCCCCAGTATCTTTCAGATAATATAAAATATAGGAATAATATAGGGATACAGAACCACACTATTTAGTCTAATTCCCTGCCCATTATGCCACAAAAATGCTAAGCAAAAGAGGGCCACAGTCAGGCCTTCCATCCAGCTTCTGGAAAAGCTAAGAACATGAAAGTATATTAACAGATGCACTGTTTCAGAACAAGGGTCCACCTAGCCCACGGTCTCCAACAGAGGCCATCAGCAGTTACCCAGGAAGAGTAACAGCAAAGCAAATGTGCATGGTACATCACCAAACTATTCTTGAACCTCTGACTATCTCCAAATTAAGAATTTCCTGAACTTGATGTGGTTTTCCTATTTAGTAATACTCAACAGACTTCTACTCCAAGTACTTGTCCAGTGTGCCCCTGATTCCATGTTATCTTTCTGCATCTGCAACCTCCATTAGCAAGTAGCATCACAGATCTGCTTTCTAAGGTTCCTTTGGATTCATGGCAGGCAAGCAGAAAGGTTGGTAGCTCCTGAGGCTGGCAGACTGGATTGAGTTTGTGGCAGACTGGACTGAGATAGATCTAATCCTTAGACTGGGAAAAATTAAAACTAATCAGCTGTGTCTGCCCTCTTTTGTACTGCTGCCAGCTCATAGGGACTATGGCTGGGAGCAAAGAGCTGTGTCCCAGACCTAGAGGTACCTTTCCATCTTTTTTTTTCATGGGGTAGCATGCTGCTACTACTAAGATGTCAAGCATAGAGGTGTCATCTCCCAGTGCTAGTTGATGCTCCTAGTGATAGCCATAAGCATTCAAGAGTATGCTACACGTGTACACAGATAACACAGTGTCTGGACTGAGACAACTGGACTGTGCAACTAGATGATATAGTTGACAAGAATTCTCTAATGCTTGTTGCAACCTACCCACCACCTGCCTTACGCCACTTGCCACTGCAATGTCCTTTGTGCTAGTTGTTACTACAGTGTCTGAAAATCTGAATTGCATTGTGCTCTGGGTCATGGAAGAAAAAAATAAGGGTAGAAACCTAGTTGCATCTCTCAATCTCCCTGAAAAGGGAGACGTGTTCCCTGCAGCAAATGTGAGCGTACTTACAGTTTTAAATGTCTCAAGTAATCGTGCTTTCACGTTTCTCTCACAAGACTATTCAACACTTCAAAGTAGCTCAAGCTTTTCCTGGCATTCTGTCTAAATATTCCCTTCTTAATCTCATCTCATTACCTCCTAAGTAATTGTATTCTGTCCTTGGGGTCTATTCACTTTGCACATTTACAGACTGCTACCCAGTTCCCCTGAGTGTAAGCCTCACTCTGAGGCAAATGACACATTTTTACATTTGAAATATTTCCTTCAAACTATTCACAATTATTCTTGCAATCTCCCATACTAAAGTAGTCTCTACAGATAGATCAGAAGGTAATTTTCTGACTTCAGAGGCTTGCAACCTACCCTGCCTTCTTCCCCCCTTCTTTGAGCTCTTGTCAGCCCACATGTATTCATGTGAATACTCCTTTGAATTCAAATACTCTTTAAATGTCTTCAGTTTGTGAGGCTGGGATCAATACACAAAGTAGAAAAAAAAGAAAATTGGAAAGGAAAATACAGTAGGGGAAAAAAATATCTCCAAAACTCAAAAGGCCTATAGTCCACTGTTAAGGGAGATTTTTCAACCCTTTCATAATCTGTGGCTGGTTTCCATTTTTCAGATGTAGTAAGTAAAAAGTATTCTTTTTTCCTTTTTGCAATTCCACTTTATAGAATAAAAACTAATAATTCTTCTCCATTTATTGCCTTCTTTTGCATCCAGTTCTGAAAATAGTTCTTCTCCTCCCTTTTCCCTCACCTAAGATTGTCTGTGACAGGCTTACATGATTGTAAGTGATTTATATTTCTGGTCTTATTTTAATCTTCCCTGAATGGCTTCCAGTCACTGTGAATTATTTGATAATACAGCAAAATGTAATCTAAGCTTGCCATTTCCCTGGCTTTCTAACAAATAGTTTGCTGGACATGAGATATGGACATACTAGAGAGAACCCTACTAGATGTAGTAGGGTTATGGTGTTCATCCAGTTCCCTACAGGCTTGAGAGAGCAGGTTGATTTAGCAAGAATGCAGTTAGTGGTATTTCTTTTTTATGCCTGAATCTAGAAGGAGCTGCATCCTGCTTTTTATTCTGCTGCATGGCTGGTGGCTGGGCTGTGTAACTGAAAATCCCAGGACAAGGTCTGCTTTCCACATCCTGCATAGAACACATTGTTCCAGAGCCAATGCAGATTGAGCCCAAACACTTGGACCTCACCATGGACTAAAAGACGAGTTAGCGACTTCTCACCCAGCTGGCCTATGTTGCTACTTGCCTAGAGATGATAATTTCAAAACTAGCTTGGTTATGAATGCATATTGCAGGAGTTGAGATGGATCAAAATATTTGGAAGAGTAGAGATATTTTAATATGGAGTGTAAGATATATGGCACATTTTGCTATAAAAAAATTTTACATTTCTGAAGTGCTTGAATATTTGGAATTTTTATGTGGATTTTTATGTGCCTTGCTTTCCTAGCTTTGTCTGGCAGAGAAAACAAGAGCAAAAGAAAATGACGAAGGGAAGTATCCCTAAAGAGCACAACTTCTCCTCTCATGATGAGCATTTTTAGCATTTGATGTGAAAGCCACATGCAACTCTTTTTCTGGTTTGTATATGGATGGTCACCTGCTCAAGTAATGTTAAAAAGAAACTTAGTTTACATGAGTCAGTGCAATCCAGCTAAAATGCATGTGGTTACTCAAGCTTTCATGGGATAAACATTGGATCAACTAAACCCAAAAATACAAGAGAAATGCACTTTAGTTTTCTTTGGTTCACAGGTGCTATGGACTCATAGCTACCTTACATTGCCATAACAGTGTCAAGGTGAAGCTGCTGCTAATTTTCAGCCTGTGCTCATTTGCTAGGTTGGGAGGGATGTCATGAATAGATATGACTCCAATGTTTTTCCCATTGTCTGTGGTGGGGAAACTTTCAGTTTCAGAAGGAATCTGCTGCAATGACTTCCTTTATGGTGCTCATTTTCAGCTTTGCCTGAAGCTCAGCTTGGCGGTTGCATGCTGCAATATCAGTAGTGGGGACTGCCTGGGGCTGTGGGAGCGAAGTATTGGGTTGCAATCAGCAAAAGCCCATTGCAGGATGACTCCACTCAGCCCTGAGCTCATCTGGGAGGAGGAGGTGTGTTGAGGGGAGCTCCCAGGAGGACCTGGGGCTTCTTCTGGAGGTAATGGAAGCAGAATTGCTGCTAGTACAGGGAGAAGCGGCTCCCACAGACCCAGAAGGGCTGCAGTATTTTACATCAGTTGAGGATGTAATCTCAAACTTGAAGTACATCCTTAAACTGAATGAGAGCAGCAGTGCTAAATGCCTTCCTGTTTAAATGATGAACTCAGTGGCTGAAAGAATATAAAATATTTATGATATGGAGGAAGCAAGCACAGTTGCTAAAATGAAGCAGTTGAAATAAGGATACACAGGGAATCTGAGTCCTCCCCTCTTTTAATTGCCTGAGCCCAGTCTTACTTGCCCTGACATCATGATGGGGTAACTCCACTGCTTCCCACTGATATATACCAGTGCAACTGCAATCAAAATTAAACTTTTGTCTTCAACCGTTTATCCCCTTTTATACAGAAATTCTAAATAAAGAGATTTGGAAATTCCTCTCCATAACTTCTTCCCTAACCTAGACCAATTCATGGACTTCTGCCCACCAGCAATTGCCTCGGTCCCTGGCAAACCCCCAGCCACATCCATAGTTTCATATGAGGCCCCTCCAGTGGGTAAGCAGAGGCAAGTACTCTGCCCACTGGAAAAGCTCCGCATTTCCTGTCCTGTGGCCTCCAAGTATTAGCTCTGTCATCAAATCATGTAGCAAATGGTATAAATACTCCTTGGCATGTGCCTTTGAGAAACCAATCCTTCCAAAATTACTTTAAAATCATCTACAGAAAAAAAATGATCTGTGTACATTGGTAGTGAAGCAGTTGCCTGCAGAGCAGGGTGTGGGCCAGCATGTGCTAGATCACCCGCATTGCCACAAATAAAGGGTATTCTCTGTGCTGGTACTTCCAGCTACCACTATGCCACAGAAGCCAATAATTTTACAGTTTATGATTATTGTTTCATATTTCCATGCCTTTAAACATTTTAAAAGATCTACCTAACTCTTATATCACCAGTCCTGGCTAACCGGGGAGGTCCCAAATGGCTGGAGGTTGGCCAATGTGATGCCCATCCACAAGAAGTGCCTGAAGGAGGATCTGGAAAGCTATAGGCCTGTCAGCCTGACCTCGGTGCCTGGCAAGGTTATGGAGCAGATCATCCTGAGTGCCATCAAGCTGCATGAATAAGACAACCAGGGCCTCAGGCCCAGCCAACATGGGTTTAGGAAAGGAAGGTCCTGCCTAATCAATCTGATCTCATTCTATGACTGAGTCACCCACCTGGTAGACGAGGGGAAGGCTGTGGATGTGGTCTACCTAGACTTCAGCAAAGCCTTTGACACAGTCTCCCACAGTATTCTCTTGGAAGAGCAGGCAGCTCATGGCTTGGACAGGTGCACCCTTCGCTAGGTTAAAAACTGGCTGGATGACTGTGCTGGTTTGGCCAGGACAGGGTTAATTTTAGTGGAGCCAGGTTATTCTACACCATGCTGATGTCATGCCCTTGGGCCAGTTCCGGTGGGGGGGCAGTTCGTGTTTGGCTCGCTCCCTCCTGTTCTCTGTTATCAATCTTTTTGTATTGTTCCTTTATCACTATTACTGCTGGGTTTCTTTGTTAACTGCAAGTGCTTATTATATGTTGTTTTCTTATATAAATATATATTAAACCTTCCTTATCTCAACTCAAAAAGGCACTTCTAAACCTTCTTTTTCTTTGTCTGCGACCCGCAGCAGAGCGAGGAGGCGGGGAGCGGCTACACAACCATGTGGTTCGGCTACCCCGCAGCCACAGCTCTTACTAAACCAACACAATGACCAGGCACAGAGAGTGGTTGTGAATGGTGTCGCATCCAGTTGGTGTCCAGTGACCAGTGGTGTCCCCCAGTACTGGGGCCTGTTCTATCCAACATCTTTATTGATGACCTGGATGAGAGGATTGAGTCTACAGTTAGTAAATTCATGGATGACAACAAGCTGGGGGGGAATGTCAATCTGCTGGAGGGTAGGGAGATGCTGCAGAGGGACCTGGACAGGCTGGGTCGATGGGCTGAGGCCAGTGGTATGAGGTTCAACAAGGCTAAGTGCAGGGTCCTACACTTTGGCCACAATAACCCCATGCAGCGCTACGGATTGGGGCATGAGTGGCTGGAGAGTGGCCTGCCAGAGAGGGAACTGGGAGCACTGACTGACAAGCAGCTGAACATGAGCCAGCAGAGTGCCCAGGTGGTCTGGAAGACCAATGGCATCTTGGCTTGTATCAGGAATAGTGTGGCCAGCAGGACTAGGGATGTAATTCTCCCCCTGTACTGGGCACTGGTGAGGCCTCACCTCAAGTACTGTGTGCAGTTTTGGGCCCCTCACTTCAAGAAAGATATTGAGGTGCTGGCGCTGGTCCAGAGAAAAGTGATGATACTGGTGAAGGGACTGGAGGGAAAATGTTATGAGGAGAGGCTGAGGGAGCTGGGGTTGGCCAGCCTGGAGAAGAGGAGACTCAGGGGAGACCTTATCGCTCTCTATAACTACCTGAAAGGAAGTTGTAGTCAGATGGGTGTTGGGGTCTTCTCTCAGGCAACTAGTGACAGAAAGAGAGGTCATGGCCTGAAACTGCACTAGGGGAGGTTTAGGTTAGATATTAGGAAACACTTCCTCACGGAAAGGGCGATTAGACACTGGAATGGGCTGCCCAGGGAGATGGTGGAGTTGCCATCCCTGGAAGTGTTTAAGGAAAGACTGGATGTAGCACTTAGTGACATGGTCTGGCTGATGTTGTGGTGTTGGGTCATAGGCTGGACTTGATGAACTTGGAGCTCTATGCCAGCCTCAATATTTCTGTGATTCTGTGATTCTGACTTCCACTGAAAGCAAAAAGCCTTGGACCTTCCATGCACTGTCCAAACACATCAAACCATGCACTCCAACCTACTTTGGAGAAGCCTTAGTTCACAGTGAGTGACAAGGTTAGTTCCAAATTACTTTACGTACAAACCATATTTTCAAAGGCCTTATTTTTAGTTCATTTTTTAATGCATACTTTCCAATTTTTTTTTATGTTAGCCACATATATGGCAAAGTGAATAAATTGTTTTCAAGCCCACAAAACCTGGATAAGCAGCAGCCTTCTGGTCTCTTTGCTATTTAATGGGACTTACTGGCAAAGACTATGCCAATGACTAAAACAGACATATGAAGTGTAGGGAATTTTTACAAGTTTTCCAAGATTTCTGATAGGAATTCCCTAGCAAGGAATTCCCCTTTGAAGCTCCTGTGAGGAGAAAAAACCCCAGTGTATGCGAAAGTGCCATGCCTGAAACACTTAACTATGTTTTATATAAATCTTTATTTCTTCATGTCAGCGGGTGTAGATCTCACTGGCACAGTATGACTCGAGGAAAAGCTACAACATGCCGACAAAAGGTGTGTGTGGGGATGTCCATGCAGTCTCCCCTCTACCATGCAGGCAGCAGAGCAGCAGCACTGGGTGTTGCAAAGGGGGACCCACAACCGAGGTCTGTGTGTGTGAGGACAGGGACCTTTCCCACTGGTGCGTGCGTTAGCAGGCTGCATGAAGTGACCTTGCAATCCGAACAGTGGGTGGGGCGTGCATGTAAAAGTGTGTGTGTCTAACAAAACCTTCCCTGGATTACCTGAACAACGGTGATTAGAAATTTGCAGGTGTTTGCTGATGTTTTGCAAGTGTTTAGTATGCAGCTTACCTGTTGTATTGCTGATATTGATCCTGAAGGCATAGTTCACCCATTGCCAGTTAATTATGCATCATTTGTAAATCAATAAAGCACTTTGGTTCTGATTTTGTATAAATCACACGAACTGAGCAGCTTTTTCTTGTGGCAGGTGCACACTCTGCGATTTTGGGCAGAAGCTACCTTAGGGTCAGTTTCCTAATTACAGTTATCATTTAGATAAGATACTACTAATGTAGTATCCAAGAACTGATCACAAATGTAGAGCAAAGCGTGTTTTATGTCCCTTTTCACTACTTTAGTAAAGACTGCCATTTCAGAAACAAAGCAAAAAGGATACACACTCTCCCTGAGGCTGTTTTTTTTAATCAATTACTGCATTAGAAAAGCTATTATAGCTACTACCATTGCACTTCAGCTACACTTCCTGTTATCCATATAAGCCAATGTCTGGCGATTTAAGATAGTGCAGATGAAGACTAACACAGCTGGTTTATTGCCATCCAGGTTCTCTGTCCCTGCTAGAAGAGCTCAGGCTTCACAGCCTTTCATTCCCCATAAGCAAAGAGTTCGTTGCACAAGTAAATAAGTAAGAAATGGAAAAATATAGCCACATGCCACATTAAGAAGGGTCTGTGCCATCCAGATTTTTTGGGTCTTGCTGAGATAGAGATGGACCATTTGCTAGGTATTGTTTAGTCTTTCTTTTTGTCATCCATTTCCACCACATACTAATCTGATTACCTGCTCTATTTAAAGCATACTCTTTCAAGCGGACCAGAATCTGCTAAAATAATTTCCTTTTGATTCTTGAATGTCTAGTTTTAATTCAGTAAGAAGTAGATGT